>ONZH01025716.1:0-39519 GCA_900303285.1 Rhinella marina
ATCCTGTAGCATTTCGTCTTGAACTTCTCAGGCCCTGAAAATCCATAATGTGTTTCACAGATCTTTGTTGAAGAGGTATGTTGAACCTCTGGAGCCATCTCCCTTGCCACCCGTGCCTGTCTTGGTGGATGGTAATTTGGAATTTCAGATTGTCAAGATCATTGATTCTCGAGTTCTTCGTGGGACCCTTCAATATCTTGTTCATTGGAAGGGTTATGGTCCTGAGGAGAGGTCATGGGTACCGGCATCTGACGTGAATGCCAGTCGTTTGGTGAAAGCCTTTCACAGGTGTCATCCTGATAAAGTTGGTCCTGGGTGCCCGGAGGTCACCCGTAAAAGGGGGGGTAATGTCACGAGTAGGCTTGCGTCTGGAATCAGACGTTCTGCGCGGCTTTCTAAGTGACATATTTGACAGGCTATTCCCTTTGTTTGGGTGCTGTTCACCACACCCCTTCCCCTCAGCTGGCAATTAGCTTTCTCCTATTTACCCCTTCCTCTCCCAGTATCCCTTGCGGTTTATATCTTCTGCTTACCTGGATGAGAGTGGTGTGGATCTCGGCTGAGATCCAGTTGCTGAGTTATCTGCTTAAGTTAAGTTTCTTCTATTCCTTTTGTTGTTTTCCTTTTGGAGTCTCCTGTTCCTCCTTACGCTTGGAGGAACGGGTTTACTCTCTTGTGTCACTAGACTGCAGGGTTTTCTAGGGTGAATTTGGATTAGGTTCCTGTGTATGAACTTTCCTACAACCCAGGCTTGTGCATACTAGTAGTCAGCCAGGGCCTAGTCTCAGGGTCCCCTGAAGGAGGTGACCGGTTCCCTGGTTTTGTCTGTTCCCATCCCTCATACGCTCGGTGTGGCTCTTCCCCCCACACCAGAGCGTGACAGCACCCTCCGGTCTGTTTCTCAGCGCGTATCGGAGGAGGGGGATGAGGATGAGGAAGAAGAGGAGGAGAATGTCGGCGAGACAGAAGAGGGTACCAGTGCTCAGTCCTTAACTCTTGAGCGTGTATGGGCTGAAGAGGAGGAGGAGGAAATGGAGAGTCAGGCCAGTGAGGAGAGGGAATTCTTGCGTGTTGGGACTCTGGCGCACATGGCAGACTCCATGTTAGGCTGCCTGTCCCGTGACCCTTGCGTTAGAAGCATTTTTTCAAACACCGATTACTGGGTGTTCAATCTCCTGGACCCACGGTACAAGCAGAACCTTTCCACTCTCATCCGTGCAGAGGAAAGGAGTATGAGAGTGAATAGATATCAACAGGCCCTGGTGCACAAGCTGAAACAATCCTTCCCATCTGACACCACTAGCGGCAGAGGGCATGGTTCTGTGGGCCAAGTAGGGGGGGAGAGGAGGCGAGCAGGCAGCTTGTCCAGCACTGGCAGGGGAACGCTCTCCAAGGCCTTTGCCAGTTTTATGCCACCCCAGCAAGACACTGTCACCTGTCCCCAGTCTAGGCAGAGTAGGGGGGAGCTGTACAGAAAGATGGTGAGGGAGTACCTAGCTGACCATACCAATGTCCGTAGCGATCACTCTGCTCCATACAACTACTGGGTTTCAAAGCTGGACACGTGGCCTGAACTGGCGCCGTACGCCTTGGAGGTGCTGGCCTGCCCTGCCGCTAGCGTGCTGTCAGAGCGGGTATTCAGTGCAGCTGGTGGCGTCATCATCGATAAGCGTACACGCCTGTCAACTGACAGCGCTGACAGCGCTGACGCTTATTAAAATGAACAAAGCCTGGATTTCACCGGAATTTAAATCTCCTCCGGGGGAAAGCAGCTAAAGATTTACATTACTTATGTATCCGATTCCTCTTCTCTACTCCTCCTACTCCTCCTCCTTGTCGTCTTTGCCTAACGCTGACCAAAAAAAACGCCATTTTTTAGAGGTCCAACTGGCACTCTTACCACAATTTTTCAGGAGGGCCACCTACAGGCCCTCTCTTCAAACAATTTTTCCTGAGGTCCACCTACAGGCCCTCTCTCCAAACAATTTTTCCTGAGGTCCACCTACAGGCCCTCTCTCCAAACAATTTTTCCTGAGGTCCACCTACAGGCCCCCTCTCCAAACAATTTTTCCGGAGGTCCACCTACAGGCCCTCTCTCCAAACAATTTTTCCGCAGTGTCTACTACAGACAGTGTAAAACAATGTTTCAGGAGCGTCAAACAGACAGTCCAAAACAATTTTTCAGGATGCGCAAGTACCGACATTTAAAAAAAAAATTTTTTTTTTGCTGAGGGTAGACTTTATGTACTCCGAAAAGAAAAAAAATTTTGGAGCTCAACAAAAGCCATTTCACTGCATTCTCAGTCGGACAAAGTCATTGGTGGTGTAACCGCCATGCTGTGTCAGGCTAAATTTTTGGGTGCTTCACCAGCTACCGCATACTAACTCAGTCACTCTGTTGTCACCGCCGCCATACAGGGCCACAAAAAATGTTTATGTGGTTCGCCTGCTCCCGCAGTGTCACTCGCTCACTCTGTTGTCACCACCATAGTGGTTTGCACTATAGCAGCCCAAGTCTGCACATTCCCCTTTTTATCTCCAAGTGATCTATACTGCACATCACTTAATAAAATAGGTTGTTTTGCTCTCAGTGATACAAATCCATTTCATAAAATCCTTTCTTTCTCTTTAACTGATCTGTACTGAACGTCACTTTTAAAAATACGTCTTTTTCCTCTCTTTCTCTCTCTCCAAACTATTTTTCCGGATAGGTGCCATATACGGTATTAAACTGAGAAGAATACATAGAACACATACCACACTTGATCAAGCTCATAGTTGACAACTGTACCGGTTGATGCTAAATTTTTAAGTTGGGGTCCTGCGTCGTCATTCGAACTCCATCCGGCTGTTTTCACCACCACACAAGCTAGCCAAGGGGGCACTCCTCTGGCTCCTTCAGCTCAACCTCCTTCCCTTCAGCCTGCCCTCCACCTACAGGCCCTCTCTCCAAACAATTTACCCGGGTAGGGGACGTATTAGATATTGTACAGATTTTTTTTTTGTTCTTCTTTTAATTGCCTCCTGCGATAGTGCGATAGACGGGAATGGAGCCCGGGTCAACTACTTGGGAAGCAGCTATGCTCACCACTTTACCACCAACAGCCACAGCAACTGATAAGAACAGATACTAAACTTGATGTAAGCCAACATTTCGACAATCGATAACCCGAAACGGGTCCGCCGTCGAGCCCGGCGTTCGGCCACCCTGAGCATTTCACATACTCTGACCGAGTCTGACCCTGGGGCCGCTCATGTACTGCTCACTTGGAGGATTGCGGGGCCTACCTCGTTCACGGTTTCTCAGAATTACTATGCCACTTTCTCCAACCCCTCCTCCTCCACCTTCGAATTACCATCCGTGCTTCACCTCCTGCTACCTCATTCTAACTCGGTCACTCTGTTGTCACCGCCATGCTGCGTCAGGCTAAATTTTTGGGTGGCTCACCTGCTACCTCATCTAACTTGGTCACTTGTTGGTGTCACCGCCATGCTGTGTCAGGCTTATGCCTTTTATCGTGTGGCTGGAGATAGGAGAGCAGTGCCAGCATGGGCATGGGTGATGGACCTTCGTTGCACCTAGTTGGGTGCTTCCCTATATATTCCCACCATGCCAGCCATGGGTTCTACATTAACTAATAACAGGGAAAACAAAAAAAATATTTTACAGGAGGGTCAACCGCAGACACTCCAAAACAATTTTACATGAGGGAGTGTCTCCCCGTCTGCCATCGTGTTCGGTTAGGCTGTCAGTAGGTACACCACCTCTGTCGTCCACAGAAGCGGCCACTATGAGGAAGGCCATGGCAAGAACATCCCATTTTCAATTGAGAGCAAGTGTAGAATTGTAGGAGGATGACACTTGACTTCCGCAGTAGATTCACCTTCCCCTTTATCATTGCCAGACAACAGTTGGTGAAAAAGTAATTGGCAATGATGCAGAAAATGTAACGGTGCAGTGGATCGTCTGTGATGCAAAACCTATATATTCCCACCATGCCAGCCATGGGTTGTACATTAACTAGTAACAGGGAAACAAAAAAAATATTTTACAGAAGGGTCAACTACAGACACTCCTAAACAATTTTTTAGGAGGGTCAACTTTGGACACTCCGAAACAAATTTTTGGGAGGCTCGCCTACAGAAATTTGACTGCTACCTCAATCTAACTTGGTCACTTGCTGGTGTCACTACGCTGTCACCATGATGTGTCAGGCTTATGCCTGCGTCGTGGGGCGGGGGATAGCACAGCAGTGCCAGCATGAGCAGTGGTGTCACCTGCAGGCGGTGATGGACCTTCGTTGCACCTAGTTGGGTGCTTCCCTAACATGTGATGGGCATGTGCCTCGCCTTTCTCGGTCTGGGTGAGCACAATTGCCATGAGGGTAACCACCAGGCTTTTGCAGGAGAATTTGGGATAATGGTGGGATTAGGCAGCCTCAGTGGCATCCATGCATGCTGCCCCTGCTGTTTCCTGTCCATTTCCGTGGTGTTTCCATCATTTTCTGATGTTTCCAGGTTTTCACCCAGCCTTCCCTAGGCAGAGCCTTGGTCCCCTGCAAATGCTCGAGTCTCCCATTGACTTCAATGGGGTTCGTTATTCGAAACGAGCACCCGAGCATTGGGAAAAGTTCGACTCGAATAACGAGCACCCGAGAATTTTAGTGCTCGCTCATCTCTAATAAAGACCAATTTAAAAATTATTTATAGCCCAAAATGAGTAGAATCCAATAATACAAAAAATGCCCCCAGAGGTGTACATAGTCTATAAATATTTTATCTTTCAGTGTATCACTGTATTTTTTTAAGAAAACATGAAGATAAATCCATTTTATGTACATGTTCACATGCTGTCTATGAGTTTAGAGAACAGTTCAGTCTGTGAATAAATTGTATTTTTCTCTTCTTCTTCTATTTAATGATGTTGGCAACAAAGTTATTGGACTCGTCAACAGCTTTTAATGTTGTCAGATAGATCCTTTATTCCTAATATTAAACTACGAATATGTTTCGAATATAAACATTATCCATTTGTTAATGTATTTGGGCTCTTAAAATATCTGCGTTGGGAAGAATCATGAGTTGACACAAGTTAGCAACAGTGTCCGTTAAAGCATTGGAAGAGTACATAAAACAGATGTTGGCGTGTCTACGTGTGTGGTTTGTTAACATTGCCACCTGTCTCCCATCGCAATTATTAGAGGACATGTGCTAAGCTTTAATACATTGGTAATCTATAGCAAATATTCTGAAAGGAAGTTGCCCAAATATTTTCTTTTCCTTTGTGATTTTACTGATATATAAAGTTCAACGTGTATGGGGACAGGTATTCAGAAGACTGTAATTTACAATGGTAGTAAAACCATGATGTGACGCTTCCCACATTAGAGAAAAGAAAACAACTTAGCTCTCTTTGCACTCTTTGCACACCTTGGATATGTACTATATCACACATTTTTACAGTTTACAGGGTAGGTATATTATTTACAGTTTCACAGTTTACAGGAGTATATTATAGCATTTCTGGTCAAATTCCTCATGATCTAAAGAGGTTTGGAAGTTGAATAATAATTACTCTGGTTATCTAGAGGGGTGAATGGGTAATGGTAAGTGATTTTTGTACTTACCGTTGATAAGGATGGCTCACAAAGGGAGCCACAAAGTTTGTTTCTCTGCTCCAAATTAAAGTAATCCTAGGATTTTACATGCATGGAAGAAACAACACTGACACCTTATAGGGTCAAAGAGGTTCTCGTTTATTAAGGGGGGTTACAAAGGTTATATACCCCAGGGAGGGGGGAAATCTCTCCTGAGGGTTAGTGAATATATAATTGGTTAGTAATGCAAAATAAAGTTTCACTTCTGCGCATCTAGTTCTACTAAAGAATGTAAACTACAGATAAGAGCAGGAGTGGTCCCGGAGCCAGTGCCATCTTGTAATGGCTTCACATCTTCAGTCTTCATATCCATAACACCGTAAAATCCTTTTCTCGTTGGATGCATTGGGGGACACAGATCCCACCCTTGTTGTGTTTTTCTCGTTCTGTTTACCTGGTTCTCCGGGACCTTTGTTTTTTGGTCCTTTTCCTGGTTTAGGACATGTTGGCTTCATTTTCTTCCTTTCTTTCAAGTGTCAGCCTCCTAGTGGCAGCTGGGCATATACCCATGGTGCTGTGTCCACCAATGCATCCAATGAGAAAAAGATTTTACGGTAAGTACAAAAATTCTCGTGAATGACATTGGGGGACATAGCACCATGGGACGTCCAAAAGCAGTCCCCAAGGGTGGGAAGAGACAGCCTTGCAAAAAAACTAACGCACCGCCGCTTTCAACACCTTGCGACCCAAACTGGCGTCAGCAGAGGCCAAGTAATGGATGTGGTAAAACCTGGAAAAGGTGTGAACTGAAGACCAGGTGGCGGCCTTGCAGACCTGGGAAGCAGAGGCCTGATGCTGGATAGCCCAGGATGCCCCGACCGCTCTAGTGGAGTGAGCTGTCAACCTGAACGGGGGAACATGACCCTTCGCCACATAGGCTTCCTTGACAGCTGACCGAATCCAATGGGAGATGGTGGCCTTGGAAGCTTAAAAGCCCTTGCGGGAACCCACAGGGATGACATAGAGAGTCAGAACGATGGAAAGACTCTGTCAACTGGAGATACCGGCAGGGCGCCCCCGGACAACATCAAGAAAGTGGAGAGAACGCTCCCTGGGATGAGAGGGATTGGGAGAGAAGGAAGGTAGCACATTCTCCTCATTAACGTGGAAAGAAGAAACCACCTTGGGAAGAAAGGAGGAAACCAGGCGCAGGACAACCTTATCCTGGTGGAAAACCAAGAAGGGGGACCGACAAGAGAGCGCCGCCAGTTCAGAGACCCAGCGAATAGAGGTAATCGCAATTAGGAAAGCAACCTTAAAGGAAACATAAGAAAGGGGAATGTCCCTCAAAGGCTCGAAGGGAGAGGACTGTAGGGCATCCAGTACCAGGTTCAGATTCCAGGGTTTCACTGGGGAACGAAAGGGAGCGATGGGCAACCCCTTGAAGGAAGGTTTTTACCTGGGAACAAGAAGCCAGGGGCCTCTGGAAAAGGACAGATAAGGCCGAGACCTGGCCCTTGAGGGAGGCCAGGTGGAGCCCCTTCTCAAGGCCGGCCTGAAGAAAGGCAAGAATCCTAGGGATGGAAAAAAGAAAAAGGTGAACCCCACCAGATTCACACCAGGTGAAATAACCCTTGCAGGTGCGATGGTAGATCCTGGCTGACTGGGACTTACGCGCTTGGAGCATGGTCTGAATGACAGGTTCGGAGAGATTGTGAAACCTTAGGACAGCCACGCCGTTAAATGAAGCCGAGGTAAACTCGGGTGAGACAGCGGACCTTGGTAAAGGAGGTCGGATGCGGTGGAAGCCGCTACGGAGCATCGGCGAGCAGAAAGACTAGATCTGTGTACCATGCCCTGCGGGGCCAGTCTAGAGCCACTAAGATCACCGGGACCCGATCCAGCTTGAGGCGCTTGAGAACATGAGGAGGAAGCAGAAGGGGGGAAAAAGATACATGAGACTGATTTGGGACCACGGAAGTACCAACGCGTCCACCGCAAGAACCCGAGGGTCCCGAGACCTGGTGACATAAAGTGGGAGTTTGTGATTTAGACAGGAGGTGAAAAGATCCATGTCTGGGGTCCCCCAATGCTGACAGAGCTGGAGGAACACCTCCGGGTGGAGAGACCACTCGCCAGGGTCGAGACGTTGACGACTGAGAAAGTCGGCTACAAAATTGTGAACACTGGGGATATGTACTACGGAGAGAGTGGGGACATGTCTCTCTGTCCACCGTAGAATGCAAGAGGCTTCCCTCAGGACCGCTGCGCTCCTGGTGCCCCCCTGGTGGTTCAAGTAAGCCACCACAGTGGAGTTGTCCATTTGATCCGGACAGGAAGACAGCGGAGGAGATGAGTCCAGGAGGAGAGAGTCAGATAATTGGCCCTGAGTTCCAGAATATTTATCTGCAGGGGTTTCTCCTGTATCGACCACAGATCCTGAGCTGTAAGAGACCCAAAGACTGCCCCCCAATCTGCTAGGCTGGCATCGGTGGAAATAACCTGCCAAGGGGGAGGGAGGAAGGATCTGCTGAGAGAGATGGTTCGGGGGCTCAGCCACCACAACAAGTCCCGGTGGACCTGAGAGGAAAGGCGGATGCGGATCGGGAGATTGAGGCCTGACGTAGACTTGTTCCACCGGGCAAGAATACAGAGCTAAACGGACCGGGTGTGGAATTGGGCATAAGGAATCGCCTCAAAGACGACAACCATCCGACCCAGAACACGTATGCATCGACAAAGGAAATGGCTCATGAAGGCGAGCCGCCCCGAACTGGAGAGCCGCTGCCTTGTTCAAGGGAAGGAACACTCGGCCAAGGCGAGTGTCGAGGATCATACCCAGGAATTTCATCAAGGGAAGACTTGGAACGGTTGACCAGCCACCCGAACCGGGATAACACGGACAGGGTGATGTGGAGACTGGACAGGTTGTCCTCCCAGGACAAAGCCTTCAACAGTAGATCATCCAGATAGGGCATTACCACAACCCCCCTGGTGCACGGAAGTGCGATGAGGGGAGCCATCAACTTCGCGAAGACCCTTGGAGCAGACACCAGACCTAAGGGTAAGGCTATGAACTGAAAATGAAAGAGCGCGATGGGGACGTGTAGATAAGCGTACTGGATGTCGATGGATGACAGAAACTCGCCCACCTCTAGGGAAGCAATCACCGACCTGAGGGATTCCATACGAAAGTGACGGACCAGGACGAAAAGAGCGAGAGCCTTCAGATCCAAAATGGGACGGGGAGAACTGTCCTTCTTGGGAACGGTGAAGAGGTTTGAGTAAAACCCCTGAAAGTGCTCGGAGGTCGGGACAGGGACAATCACTCTGTGCACGTGAAGGGAATGAATGGCTTGGAAGACTGGAAAAACCGACCTATGGGAAGGGCGGTGAACTCTATTTAGTATCCGGAAGAGATTACCTCCAGAACCCAAGTGTCGTCCACGCTTGCGCTCCAGGAATCCCAAAAGGAAAGCAACCGACATCCTACTTGAGGATGCGACTCGAGCGGGGGAAACCCCTTATGCAAAGGAAGGCTTTGCTGACCGGGGCTTGGAAGGCCAGGAGGGCTTGGCCTTGAAGGAGGGCCAAGCAGACTTTTTGTCCTGACGGGAGGAGGAGTCCCGAAATGAGCAAAACTGTTGAGACCGGGGTGCTGACATGGGATGGCGGGGACGGTTCTGGGGGAGGAGAGAGCCTTTCCTGCCTGTGGCCTCAGAGATAAGCTCCTCCAGATGCTTCCACAAAAAGCTTACCGCCCAGAAAGGGGAGAGAGATGAGCGCCTTTTTAGAGGCAGCATCCGCGGCCCAGAATCGAAGCCAGACCGTGCGACAATTGGCCACAGAGTTGGCTGCTGCCTTGCCTGCAAGGCTGGCCGATTCCAGAGAAACGTCACAAAGATACCGTGATGCCTAGAAAAGGTAAGAAGCAAGGAGATGAAGGTCAGAACCAGGGGGCAAGGACCGGACGAGTTGTTTGGCCCAGACTACGCATGCCTTTGCAACCCATGATGCCGCAAAGGCAGGACGGATAGCAGAGCCTGCCGCCATGAAAGCAGATTTAGCCAAAGAATCTATTTCCTTGTCCGAAGGATCAGACAAGGACGCCGCGTCGGGGGGACCGACCACATGGTAATGGAATCCTCAGAGAAGGGAAAAAGGGCATCTGAACCCTTGGCGGGCTGAAGGCACCTATCCGGGTGACATCACTCTTTAGCAAGGAGTGCGTTGAGGTCCACGTTGTTAGGGAAAACCAAGGCAGTGTGCCTAGAACGGCGGAATGACACTGCATCCTGAGCCGCCGAGGAGGGGTCTTCCTGCACATAGAGAGTGTCCCTGTCCCTGATGAGATCTTCCATGGCTGCACACAGGGCTGTGCCCTGCTCAGATCCGGAATCTGAGTCAGAGGTGTCCCCCGAGGAGGCGGAAGGGGCGACAGGGGAGGAGTTGTTACCAGCCTCAGACCTGTCTGGGGAGTGACCCAAGGACACAGAGGAGGAGCGGGACATGGTTGTGACAACCCGAGGGCGCTTGGGGGACCGGGGTCCGAACATGAGCGTGCCCTGTCCGTGGGGGTGTCCCTGGGAGGAGCAGAGGCGGACGCAATTTGGGCAGGCAAGTGGTCCAGCGACTCCACCATGTATTGGGAGAGTCGGGCAAGGTTCACTATGGCCTGGGATAGGGAAGAAGCCCATTCAGGAAGACGCCAAAGGGGGGAAGGGCATCCTGAGGGGGCTGGGGAACAAGGCACTGCGAGCAGACAGGGTCAGGCTGACCACATGGCAACTTCTTATTACAATGGGCGCACGTAAAATACGTGGCGACCCCAAGGGTGGGTTGGAAATGGGAGTCTTCTCTGGAAGAGGACATGAGGGTGAAATGGGAGCCTGAAAAAAAAAAAAAAAAAAAGCCTGTGTCCCCAAAGAAGTGCTGCAGCAGCCGCAGGCGAGTGCAGGAAGGCTACAGGAGAGATCCACCAGCGCTGGCAAGATGGAGGCCCAGAAGAAGGACAGAGTGGAAAAATCCCACCCACCAGACAAAAGCCCACGCTTGCCTGGGATAGGAGGAGAAGGAGACGCCTCCCCAGAGCCGAGAGAAGCGGGGAGGGGCCAAGAAAAAAGCTGGGGAAGCCAAGAGGGGGCAGGAGAGGATGCGGTCTAGTTTAGGCAAAAGCCGGGGCCTCGAGTAGAAAAAGCGTCTGGGAAAGGTGCGCCGCCACTGGGTTAGAACCGCGGGAGACTGGAGACGCTCCGGAAGGGCAAAGGGTGGAGGGGCCCCCGGGGGGGAAAACGACGACCAGAGAAGGTAAAAACGGGGCAAACGGAGCACCTGGGGCCGAGGGCCAGGCCAGAGAAATATGGGGCCAAGGGCCAGGCCAGAGAAATAAAGTAGAAAGGAAGGCCAGGGATAGGAGTGGGTGGCCAGGGGGAAGAAGGGCCCCCCTAAAGGAATGTCTCCCCCGGAGAGGAAAAGGATGGTAGAGGGGGGAAATCCTCCAGGGACCCCTGAGAAGTGACCCCCACCTCCTGGCCTAAGAGGGGAGCTAACCCAAGAAAACCCATGACAAGGATGCAGGGGGAATAATACTCAGCATCCGACGTCTTCAGGCTCTGCAGGGTCACCCCTTCGGCAAACTTGCACTTACGTGGAATTGCCGGCATGCCACTGCGGATGCAGTACTGGGGGACTGGGTGACCGGTGAGGTACCAAAGTACGCGCCCACAGGGGGTGCTACTAAAGTGGAGTCCACGATGAAGACCCATCCTGCAGTAGGCAGAGGCCTGCAGAGAAAAAAGAGAAAAAAATAAACAAATAATAGAAAAAAAAACCTGCAAGACCTGCAAAAAAAAAAAAAAAAACAGAGCAGATCATGTCTGCCTCTTACGGACACTAGACTAAAACTGGTTAGTCCAGTGTCTGTGCAGAGGGCACAGCCCACCTGGGCGGAGCCCACACTTTTCCTATCTAGTGTCAGCCTCCTAGTGGCAGCTGGGCATATACCCATGTCCCCCAATGCCATTCACGAGAAAAGCCACTACTCACCTAATATATTCCTCACCTCTCCAGTAGCGCCACTCTGCAGCTCCCTGCTGGTGTTTGCTTACAGTGCTGCTGTGATGATATACCCATCTACACACAATGGCTGCACCCAATCACTTGCCTCAGCAGTCTATTGTTGTACACCACTGTGACCAGTGATGGACTGCAGGGGTCACTTGTGTAGATGGGCGTGTCGGATCATTGTTTGACAGACAACCCCATAAAGGGCGGGTTTGCATTTGCATTATGGAATTTTGTTATTGGGTTCCATTATAACAGAGTTATAATGGAATATAATGTAATTTTAGGTGGGAATGCAAAAAGGAAGCATTTAAGAGGCATTCCATTTAGCTTTGTCCTAATACATGTCTATGGCCAAAAATAACGGTTCCGTTTTGTTCTCTTATACATGACGTAAAAAATAGTCCTGATGACAGGACTATTTTTTCCATCATGTATAACAGAACAAAACATTTTGCTAGTTGTTCTATTGTTTCTCTCAGAATTATAATTGAGAAGTCCAGTAGCGAAACATCTTCAAGAAAATGATCCAGTTGCTTTGTTTTAATACTACTGATTTATTATGTGAAAGCAAGGTGACAGACTCCCATTAAGTTGTATGCAAGTTCCAGTAATATCTCAATTTTATAGCATCTTACAGCACACCTTCCATTGTAGGCAGCAGGGTGATTCACAAATCCTAGCATGAAGAAATCATACAGTCTCCTGTTACTACCATAGGGCCCTAGAGTATGGGAACCAATTCAGGTAGTTATTTGTCCCCATTTAACAGGAGTGTAGTCTCCAAAATGGATGCAATATTATCAAACAAGGAAGTGTAAAATGTAGTAAGGATGGGTCATGAGGACCTCCATTGATGATTAGTAGCAGGGCAGTGTCTTACTGTTGCCTTGGCAGCCCCTGTTCTCTGTGTTCACCACGTTGATTTCTACTGCCTGTGCTCTCTAAAGCAAAAATGTTTTTTTTATGACAATAATCAGGTGTTGTTACGTCTCTAGATCTTACTAAGGTTTGGGAAAATGCAGTGTGCTTACTGCGATATAGACTTCAGTTAACCAGGCAGTACAGCATTATGAAACTGGGGGGTAGGATGCACAATGCCTTAAGAAGGATATGTAAGTTACAGCTTTCTATGTCAGTCATTGCTTAAAGGGGTTATCCCATGTAAAAAAAAATGAAAATCAGACATCATACAGGAAATGAAAATCTTTCTAACAAAGACAGAGCCACATAGCTTCTATCAGGAGATTAGACTGGTGGTAGTTGAAGGATGGAACTGAGCATGCGCATCCACCTCAGCAAGGTGGACAGAGAAATAAGGAAAACAACAAACAGTAGGTGATCCTATAGTGATACATATTACCTAATATATGAGTGGCTATAATATTTTTTTAATTACATGCAATTACAAAAGTATTCAGATCTAGGTACTGGTTTGAAAAATGTAGAATATTTTGCATGGGACAACCCCTTTAAAGGGGTTGTCCGAGTTATTTTTTTGTTCTTTATATGTTTCTAACTTGTCAGGTATAACAATTTTCCCATATACTTTGTGTTTCTAAAGCTGCTGGTTTCTCAGAGTTGACTGAGGGTCACATGACCTGTGATGTCACCTTATCTCCCTGGTCTGTGATGTTTCGTTCACAAGCCTCAGAGTTCAGATAACAGTCTGTACATGAGACGTCACTGGCCACGCCCCTTTCTTTGCCGGGCTCCTGTTATCTGCTCTCTCCCTGGATTCCTTCAGATAAAACATTAACCCCATCAGCTAGAACACACTAAGGGTTCAAGGCTTTACAACAAATAGCTGCAGCAGTGAGAGGAGACAAATGCTGGGCAAGGAGCTATAGAGGAATTGTATTGTACAAGAACAGGTAGGGAGAATTTCTTGTGTTTATCAGCAGTGTCATTGTACAGCTGGGACTTGTAGTCCTACACAAACAACATTCTGCTGAGTATCCCAGCAGGCAGACATATCACTCAGCACTTGTATTCACTGCCTTTGCAGAGAAGGGGGGAGGGGCAGAGATTGTTATTACTGCATGTAAACAAAGGCCAGGAGAGAACCAGGGAAATGAGGAAATATGGATTTTTTTTGCCTAAAACTTGCTGAACTTAGTTGTCACGACAGGGAAACAAGGGATAGTGTGCCCTGTCTGAACCCCACCTCTTTCCCTGCCTACTTACAGTAGATGCCCTAGGCGGCAAAACCGTAACTTGGAGACGGTCCCTATGCTGAGTACGTGCACAGGGAAGGGAAGGGAACACAGGGAAAGACGAACACAGACAGAACAAACACTATAGCAGAATAGTCAGCAAGCCAAGTCAAGAACAGGAGGTCACGTCAAATACCGAGGGGAATCGCAAAAGCGTAGTCTAAGTCCGAAGCCAAAATCCAATATACCAATAATCCAACAGCAAGGTCCAGCACACAGCACTGATCTCAGAAGACTAATCACAGGCATCTGAGTGAGGCAGTTGCCATCTTTAAATAGCCCGCCCAGGATCATGTGATGTGGCCAGCATCACATGACCTGAGGCGGAGCAAGCTGTCCAAACAATATGTAAAGTAGCCATGTGGTGTGATCAGCACCACATGGCTAAACCCAAACAGAGAATTAACTCATGAAGTGCTGGCTGACAAGACCAGCACTTCAATTCCCTATTGCTCGTCTCTAGGGGGGCGGAGAGGTCCGGCGATGTCGTGCAGAGGGAGCACGACGCCGACCTCGCGTGACATTAGTTATATATTGCTACCCATCAGATTTACAGTGCTATATTTTTTTTTCATAACTTGGACAACCCCTTTAAGGGGTTGAGTCAGGATTATTTACCCTGACCTATCCATAAAGTACTATTAAGTAGGTATACACAAATACAATAAATCTTAACATTTCAATTAACAATTCAACAGTAAAACAATCAACCTTTTTGCTGTGACCCTATTCTGGCATACTGCAATTGTGCAATCAGCTGATTAATGAACAAACATTGGTCAGCTGATTTACAAAGTGCGTACGAAGCTTTAGCGTATTATTGTCTAGGCCCGCACAAATAACGAACATACAGTAAAAGTACGCTACTTAACTGAATACGTACGCATTAGCATACAAATTATCAGATGCGTAGCATTAGCGTACAAATTATATGATGTGTACGTAGCGTTAGCGTACAAAGATTTAAGAAGAATCTTCCAAAGCGAATCTGAAAAGATTCGGATTTGCTTTGGTGTAGGAAATAACGAAGATTCGTATTGAATCTACGAAGCGGCGAATAGATTCGCTCATCTCTAATCATGACCAAATATCAGACAGTTAATAGAGCCATAAGCACTGCAACGTTCTACATTGTTTATTCCATTTGTGAGTACAAATGCCATAATTACTAATTACTAACTTGTAGGATATAAACCCAAAAATAAACTCTTTGATCTAAACTGACTATCCTACTGCATATCAATATACAATACTCTAACTAAATTTATTAAAAGAGAAAGTAACAAAAACTCTTAGACCAGAAGATCCAGAAGCTTTTCACTACTGTCATTTACTACACTTGAGTACCGAGCTCTTTATTTCACCTTAGTACAGTAAATATGTATAAACAAATGAAAGCATTTTCTCACTTTGATTTAAGTACTTTGGCGCACTCTAGAGGGAGAGAATTGATACTACAGCTTCTTTTGGATTCAAAAAGCCACACAGAGTAGAGCAAGTGTTCAGTTTAATAACACACTGAGCAGAACAAAGGGAATTCTTTTTCACATTGATATTAAATTTCAAGAACAAGAAATTAGAACAAAAATGTAGAATGGAGTTGAAAATGTGATCTTATTTAAGGTGATTTTATATTTAAAGTGATTACCTGCACTTAGCAAATACATGAAACAACCAGCAAATGCATAGATCTAAGGCAGCTATTCTATAAGCCCCTTTATATTAGGAAATTTAATGTAATCATTTAATCAAATAAGTGTTCTGATGAGAATGCAGACTGCCAGGAGGGGGATCAGTGGGTGGAAACATTATGGAGGAAATGTTCACCTTCATTTACACACTCCCATTTCATACAGTAGCATTCTGGGACTTGTAGACAAGACTGAAGCAACATGAGAACAGATTATGAAAGAGCAGCAGCCATTTTTAATAAATATAGTAAAGATAAAAGGCAGATAAAGATGGCGGACCAGCACAGGAACTCCGAAGCAGGGAAGAAGCAGCAGTAAGAACTGTTTTGACATACTCTACAGTCATGGCCAAAAGTTTTGAGAATGATACAAATATTAATTTTTACAAAGTCTACTACTTCAGTTTTTATAATGGCAATTTGCATATACTCCAGAATGTTATAAAGAGTGATCAGCTTAACAGCAATTACTTGCAAAGTCAATATTTGCCTAGAAAATGAACTTTATCCCCCAAAACACATTTCAACATCATTGCAGCCCTGCCTTAAAAGGACCAGCTAACATCGTTTCAGTGATTGCTCCATTAACACAGGTGTGGGTGTTGATGAGGACAGGGCTGGAGATCAATCTGTCATGATTAAGTAAGAATGACACCACTGGACACTTTAAAAGGAGGCTGGTGCTTGGCATCATTGTTTCTCTTCTGTTAACCATGGTTATCTCTAAAGAAACACGTGCAGTCATCATTGCACTGCACAAAAATGGCCTAACAGGGAAGAGTATCGCAGCTAGAAAGATTGCACCTCAGTCAACAATCTATCGCATCATCAAGAACTTCAAGGAGAGAGGTTCCATTGTTGCCAAAAAGGCTCCAGGGCGCCCAAGAAAGACCAGCAAGCGCCAGGACCGTCTCTTAAAAGTGTTTCAGCTGCGGGATCGGGCTACCAGCAGTGCAGAGCTTGCTCAGGAATGGCAGCAGGCAGGTGTGAGTGCATCTGCACGCACTGTGAGGCGGAGACTCTTGGAGCAAGGCCTGGTCTCAAGGAGGGCAGCAAAGAAGCCACTTCTCTCCAGAAAAAACATCAGGGAAAGACTGATATTCTGCAAAAGGTACAGGGAGTGGACTGCTGAGGACTGGGGTAAAGTCATTTTCTCTGATGAATCCCCTTTTCGATTGTTTGGGACATTTGGAAAACAGCTTATTCGGAGAAGACGAGGTGAGCGCTACCACCAGTCTTGTCTCATTCCAACTGTAAAGCATCCTGAAACCATTCATGTGTGGGGTTGCTTCTCAGCCAAGGGAATCGGCTCTCTCACAGTCTTGCCTAAAAACACAGCCATGAATAAAGAATGGTACCAGAATGTCCTCCGAGAGCAACTTCTCCCAACTGTCCAAGAGCAGTTTGGCGATCAACAATGCCTTTTCCAGCATGATGGAGCACCTTGCCATAAAGCATCACATCACATACTTTGTCCATCACAATAGCATGGCTTCACAGAAGATGAGTCTGGGTGCTGAACTAACCTGCCTGCAGTCTAGACCTTTCACCAATAGAAAACATTTGGCAGATCTATAATACCCCAGAATGGTAATACCATTCTTTCACCCTGCTACTGTCTCTAATGGGCTAACCATAATGTCATCTGTGTATTTATTCCAGGTCCTTTCCACTGTTCCACTAAAAGGAAGCACAATCTAAGCATAATTACTAAAAGAGGGGCACATTGTGGGTATAACCACTAAATGGGGGACACAATATGAGCATTACTACTAAAAGGAGGAACAATGTGGGCATGACTAATAAAAGGGGACACAATGTAAACGTAATACTAAAAGGGGGCTCAATGTGGACATTTCTACTAAAAGGAGGGTACAATGTGGGCATAACAACAAAAAAGGGGTACAATGTGGACATAACTACTGAAAGGTGGACACAATGTGGGCATGCCTACTGAAATGAGGGCAAAATGTGGGCATAACTACTGAAATGAGGGCACAATGGGGACATAATTACTGTTTGGGGGCACGGTTTGTGCATAACAACTGTGTGGGGGCATGATGTGGACATAACTACTATATGTGGGCACAATGTGAGCAAAACTATTGTGAGAAAAGTGCAGGCCACTCCATTTGAGGTACTCCAGTCTCCAGCAGCTGTTCCCAAATGATACAATCTTAATGATCTGGAGCATTGTCATCCATGAATATGAAATTAGGCCTGTGTTGTTCATGCAGAGGCAAAATGACTGGATTAAAGGGGTTGTCCGAGTTATTTTTTTGTCATTTGTATGTTTCTAACTAATCAAATATAGCAGCTTTTCCAGCACTTTGTGCTTCTAAACTTACTGGTTTCTCAGATTTCACTCAGGGTCACATGACCTGTGATGTCAGCTTTTCTGCCTGCTCTTCTCATATTCGTGCACAAGTAGATAAGAGCCTGTACACAAGACGTCACTGTGCTAACCACACCCCCCTGCTCTGCAGACTGCTGCTCTCTCCCTGGATTCTTTCAGATAAAACATTAAACCCTTCAGCCAGAACACACACAGGGCTCAAGGCTTTACAACAGTAGATACAGGCAATGAAGAGACATAGCTCTGTGTCTACAGGATGAGGAGGGCAGATCCTAACACTGGAGGAGATCTACAGAGTATTGCACAAGAAAGGTAGGGGGAAGATCCTGTGTATCAGTAATGTACAGCTGGGATTTGTAGTTCTACACATACAACATGCTGCTGAGTATCCTAGCAGGCAGACATCAAGGCAGACTCATTCACCCCCTTTGCAGAGCATGGAGGGGGAGGGCAGAGATTGTTATTATTGCATGTAAATAATGAGCCATAAGAGAACCAGGGAAAGGAGATTTGTTTTGCCTAAAACTTGCTTAACTTAGTGCCCATCAGATCTTACTGCCCATCAGATATTAGTGCCCATCAGATATTACTGCCCATCAGATCTACAGTACTATATATTTTTTTTTCATAACTCGGACAACCCCTTTAATGATGTTATTCAAGCTTATCACTGTACCATTCACAAAGTGTTGGGCAGTTCTGTACTGACAAGACACACCTGCCCACACTGTAACACCACCAAAGGCTCATCTTGTCACGAACGTTCCGGCATCAGGTCGCAGGCGTTCGGCTAGGCTTTCAAAAGTGACATAATTTGACATGTTTTCCTCTTGGTTTGGTTGCTGTTTACCACACCCCTTCCCCTCAGCTGTTGTGGGTGTGGTGATTGTCTTTTCCCTATTTATCCCTTCCTCTCCCAGTATTCCTTGCGGTTTATACTTTCTGCTGACTTTGTTGTGTGTGGTGTTGTTCTTGGCTGAGATCCGGTTGCTGCAATATCTGCATTAAGATAAGTGTCGTTTTCCCTGTTGTGTCTATC
Organism: Rhinella marina; assembly: GCA_900303285.1. Lineage (NCBI taxonomy): Eukaryota > Metazoa > Chordata > Amphibia > Anura > Bufonidae > Rhinella > Rhinella marina. The sequence goes on from ONZH01025716.1 coordinate 18,962, forward strand.
CTACTTTTCCCTGTTGTGGTTTTGCCGTCTGGAGTCTCCTGTTCGTCCATCCTCTTGGAGGAACGGGTTGACTCTGTCACTAGCTGCAGGGTTCTTTAGGGTGAGTTTGTTTAGGTTCCTGTGTATGAACTCTCCTACAACTAAGGCCTGTTCATACTGGTAGTCAGCCAGGACCTAGTTTCAGGGTTACCTGCAAGAGGTGACCGTTTCCCTTGTTTGGTCCTTTTCCCTTCCCTCTTACGCTTGGTGTGGCTATACCCTCCACACCAGAGCGTGACATTATAAACCGCCGAACAAAAATTAATGTCATTTTTGTGCTGACATGGATACTATTGCTGCGCTTGCTGAATGGCTGCAGGGCCTCAGCTTGGAGGTGGCTGACATCCGCAACCAGATTCAGAGACCACAGGCTGGTGGTTTTGGGGGTGCTGGGTGTCAGGCCTGTTTGGAGCCTAAGGTCGCCCTCCCGGATAGATTTTCTGGGGGACGTGATAATTTTATTCTATTCAGGGAGGAGTGCAAATTGTATTTCAGACTGCGTCCACATTCTTCTGGTAATGAGGAGCAGAAGGTTGGTGTGGTCATTGGACGTTGGAGGTGGCGACCAATACTGAATGGAACGATCAGGCTTTACGCAGCCAATTCTGTCAAGGTTTATCAGAAAGGCTGAAGGACGCTTTGGCCTTTCATGAAACCCCTTTGTCTTTTGGAAGCCAATATGTCTTTTGCTGTACGCATGGATAGGCGCCTGAGAGAGCGATCTAGGGGCCACTGCTCTCAGGACGTACTATCACGTAGTGTACTGTCTTCCTATGACCCTTTGGGTGAAAATTCCCCTAGGTTGATCTCAGGGGACGAACCTATGCAGTTAGGGGGAGCTACTCCTGTTTCCACTCTTAAGCATTTTGGTAATAAAAAGGGGGGGTGTTTTTTCTGTGGTCAGAAAGGACACTTTATCAATGTTTGTCTATGCATTCAATCTCTAAAAGAGAGGAAAGAAAAGGGAGCGTTGAATTCTCATCTCACTCTTGGTGGGGTGGGTAGAGAAACTGAAAATGTGCATTTGTCTTCATCCTGTAGTACCCGTTTTCTCCTGACTGCCGAGGTGGCGCTAGAGTCAAAGGTTGTGAGAATTGAGGTGTTTATTGACAGCGGGGCAGGGGTGAACTTGATTGATGCTAAGTTTGTAAGTATGCATGGACTGTCTCCGAGTGCACCGAAGAAGAAGATTTCTGTGTTTGCCATTGATTCTGCATCTCTTTCTCAGAAGTGTTTGTCTCAGATGGTGCATGATTTGAAGGTGGTGCGTGTTTGAAGGTCTTCCTGCTCCTATGGTTCTGGGTTTACCGTGGTTAAGCAAACATAATCCGACCATTGACTGGCATACTAGACAAATTGTGGATTGGAGTGATTATTGCGTTGACAATTGTCTTAATATATCTTTTTCAGCTTTAACTGCTAAGACACTTCCCTCTTTTATATCGGATTTCTCTGATGTATTTTCTGAAGGTGGATGTCGGGATTTGCCCCCTCACCGGGAATACGATTGTCCTATCAATCTTATCCCTGGAGCAAAATTGCCCAAATCTAGGCTGTATAACCTTTCTGGACCTCAGAGAATGGCCATGAAGGAATATATTGCTGAGAGTTTGGCTAAAGGACATATTAGACCTTAAAAATCTCCTGGGTTTTTCTTTGTTAAGAAAAAGGGTGGAACCTTTAGGCCATGTCTGGATTTCGGTGAACTCAATCGGATTACTGTCCGTGATCCGTACCCTCTTTCTTTGATTTCTGACTTGTTTAACCAGATTGTGGATGCCAAGGTGTTCTCCAAGTTGGACTTAAGGGGGCATATAATCTGGTCAGGATCAAGGAAGGGGATGAATGGAAGACGGCCTTTAACACTCCTGAGGGCCACTTTGAGAACCTGGTCATGCCTTTTGGGTTGACCAATACTCCTGCTGTCTTCCAGCATTTTGTTAATGACATTTTTCATCACCTGGTTGTGGAGGTTTGTAGTCGTGTATTTGGATGACATACTAATCTATTCTCCAGATATGGTGACACACCAGGATCACGTGAGACAGGTGTTGCAAATCTTAAGAGATAACAAGTTGTATGCAAAATTTGAGAAATGTGTTCTTGCTGTACATGAGGTGCAATTCTTAGGATACCTGCTTTCATCTTCAGGTTTTCGTATGGATCCAGAGAAAGTCCGTGCTGTTGTGGACTGGGACCGACCTGAAAATCTGAAGGCTGTTTTGCGATTTTTGGGGTTCACCAACTATTACCAAAAATTTATTAAGAACTATTCGACAATAGTTAAACCCTTAACTGACATGACTAAGAAAGGAATGGATGTCTCCGTGTGGTCTGATGCAGTGTTGCAAGCCTTCTCCGCTGTGAAGGAGTGCTTTTCTTCTGCCCCTATATTGGTGCAGCCAGATGTGTCACAACCTTTCATTGTGGAGGTTGACGCATCCGAGGTGGGGGTAGGAACAGTTTTATCACAGGGCCCGTCACCTGGTAAATGGCGCCCATTTGTTTTTTTTTTAAAAAAAAACTCTCTGCTGCGGAGAGAAATTATGATGTGGGTAACAGAGAGCTACTGGCCATTAAGTTGGATTTTGAGGAATGGTGTCATTGGTTGGAAGGGGCGATTCACCCACTGTATTCTCTGATCACAAAAAATCTGACTTACCTGGAGTCAGCTAAACGACTTAATCCAAGGCAGGCCAGATGGTCTTTGTTCTTCACCATATTCAATTTTATTGTCACATATCTTCCTGGGTTAAGAATGTGAAGGCGGATGCCTTGTCACGTAGTTTTCCCAGAGGTGGTGATTTTGAGGATCCGAGTTCTATACTGTCCGAAGGAGTGGTGATATCCGCTCTTTACCCTGATCTTGAGGCTAAGGTGTTTGAGGCCCAGGGAGATGCACCGGAGTCTTGCCTCCCTGGGAAGTTGTTTGTTCCTTCTGATTTGCGTCTTAAGGTGTTTTAGGAACATCATTCTTCAGTGCTTGTGGGACACCCTGGGAGTAAATCCACTGTCGACCTCATCTCTCGTATATTCTGGTGGCCGGGGCTGTGTAAGTGTGTTGAGGACTATGTTTCGGCCTGTAGTGTCTGTGCACGTGCTAAGGTGACACATACTCGACCTTCTGGACCCCTACTTCCATTACCCATTCCGTCCAGACCATGGACTCACTTATCCATGGACTTCATCACTGATCTGCCTGATTTGTCTGGTAAGACAGTTATTCTGGTGGTTGTAGATCGTTTTAGTAAAATGGCGCACTTTATTGCCTTACCCGGACTCCCCAATGCTAAAACTCTTGCACAAGTGTTTTTGTTGATAACATTGTGAAACTTCATGGCATTCCCACTGATGTGGTCTCTGATCGTGGGACTCAGTTTGTGTCCAGATTCTGGAGGGCATTCTGTACTTGGCTTGGGGTACAACTGTCTTTTTCCTCTGTCTTTCACCCCCAGACGAATGGACAGACTGAGCGTACCAATCAGAGTCTGGAGACTTACTTGAGATGTTTTGTCTCTGAGATCCAGGAGGAGTGTTCCTCGTTTTTATCTCTGGCAGAGTTTGCCATAAATAATCGCAGACAGGACTCCACTGGTAAGTCACCATTTTTTGGTGCATATGGCTTTCACCCACAGTTTGGCACATTTTCTGGTTCTGATACTTCTGGTATTCCTGAGGAAGAACGTTTTTTGTCATCATTGTCATCTATATGGCGGAAAATTCAAAATAACTTGATAAATACAAGTACAAAAGTGTGGCTGACAAGAGACGTATGAAAGGTCCGGACCTATTGTAAGTGTGGGTGATTCTATGTGGCTGTCAACTAGGAACATTAAGTTGAAAATTCCTTCTTGGAAGTTGGGTCCAAGATTTATTGGCCCATATAAGATCATGGCCATTATTAATCCTGTAGCATTTCGTCTTGAACTTCCTCAAGCTCTGAAAATCCATAATGTGTTTCACAGATCTTTGTTGAAGAGATATGTTAAACCTCTGGAGCCATCTCCCTTGCCACCCGCGCCTGTCTTGGTGGATGGCAATTTGGAATTCCAGATTGTCAAGATCATTGATTCTCGAGTTCTCCGCGGGACTCTTCAATATCTTGTTCACTTGAAGGGTTATGGACCTGAGGAGAGGACATCGGTACCCGCATCTGACATGAATGCAAGTCATTTGGTGAAAGCCTTTCACAGGTCTCATCCTGATAGAGTTGGTCCTGGGTGCCCGGAGGTCACCCGTAAAAGGAAGGGTAATCTCACAAATGTTCCGGCATCAGGTTGCAGGCGTTCGGCTAGGCTTTCAAAAGTGACATAATTTGACATGTTTTCCTCTTGGTTTGGTTGCTGTTTACCACACCCCTTTCCCTCAGCTGTTGTGGGTGTGGTGATTATCTTTCCCCTATTTATCTCTTCCTCTCCCAGTATTCCTTGCGGTTTATACTTTCTTCTGACTTTGTTGTGTGTGGTGTGGATCTCGGCTGAGATCCGGTTGCTGCAATATCTGCATTAAGATAAGTGTCATTTTCTCTATTGTGTTTACCCTACTTTTCCCTGTTCTGGTTTTGCCATCTGCAGTCCCTAGCTGCAGGGTTCTTTAGGGTGAGTTTGTTTAGGGTCCTGTGTATGAACTCTCCTACAACTAAGGCCTGTTCATACTGGTAGTCAGCCAGGGCCTAGTTTCAGGGTTACCTGCAGGAGGTGACTGTTTGCCTTGTTTGGTCCTTTTCCCTTCCCTCTTATGCTTGGTGTGGCTATACCCTCCACACCAGAGCGTGACACATCTGGTGACAACAGTGGCTGATGCATAGCACTCTCCTGAGGTCTCCAACATTGTTGGCGGCCATCATTTCCGCTTAGCATGAAGCGACTTTCATTAGTGAACAGCACTGAGGCCCAGGTTCGAATGGTCTGACATGACACTTGGGCCCTCTGACCTCCCTTAAATATGCCTGGAGTTGTGTGGCATTCACCATCAGGTTCTGCAGGGTGTTGTTCATAATGAAGCGGTCATCAGTATGGGAAAGGACATCCACTTTTATGCCTTTCTGTGAGTCTTCCAATCTCTTTTGCAACCTGCTGATGACACTCTGTGACACTCTAAGCTCAGTGGCCACCTCAATCTGAGAACATCCTGCTTGAAGCCTCACAATGGCATGGTACTATTGATCAATTGTTGATCAATTGATCATGATAAGGAGGACTGTTTAAATATCAACTCTAATTGAACCAGGAAATTTGGTGATTTGTGGATCAAACGCCTGTTGTGAATTTTGCCGTTAAACTCCTTGTTAGAGAACAGCAAGTTGTGCAAAAAGTACTGAAACATTGAACAGTTGGACACGTGCATTCAAAAGTTTAGAGAAGGTCACAATAAGTTCACCTGTATAGGTTATAGTGCATTTTAGGTTCATCCTGAAATTTCACCCATAAGCCAAATATCCCTCACTTTTTATGACTAAAGACACTTATACAGTACACTAATATAGACACACAGGTCATATATAGCTATTTTCACACACATGCAGTACAATTGTATACACACACAGATCATACACAGCTTTAGCTACACACACAGGTCATAAACAGCTATATATACACATACACTACATTACATATACACAGATCATACACAACTACAGATATATATATATATATATATATATATATATATATCAACCTGGCTTCGCCTGGGTATATTTCATTAGAGAGAAGGTCAATGCAGCTGACAGAAGTTGATTTTTACCTTCATTTTTTCAATCCCCATTGGCTGCGGAGTGGGAGGGGGCATGACCTGACTGGGTCAGGGGCGTGGTTTACTGGGACCTTGGGGGGGGTGCTTTTAGGTCCTTCCTTTCAGGGTGACCTGAATTATAGGTCAATGCCATGGTAATTTGAGGAAACACAGTGGGTAGCAGTGGAAGAAAACATTGCTTCGCACGGGTATATTTAATCTATTTCATTTAATGTTTGTGTGTGTGTCATTGCAGAGAGAAAGTCTTCTTCCCACCCATTACTGTAGCTGACAGAAGTTGATTTTTACCTTCATTTTTTCAATCCTCATTGGCTGCGCAGTGGGAGAGGGCGTGGCCTGACCGGGGGCGTGGTTTAGCGGGACCTTGGGGGGATTTGCTTTTAAGTCCTTTTAGTGGAAGAAAACATCTTTTATTACTACTGAACGGTAGTAGTCTAATATTAGTCTACTTCATCTAATGTTTCTGTGTGTTGTTGCAGAAAGAAACTCACCCTCCCACCCCTGCAACTGACAGAAGTTTATTTTTACCTTCATTTTTTCAATCCCAATTGGCTGTGGAGGGGGAAGGGAGCGTGGCCTGACAGAGTCGGGGTGTGGCTTAGTGAAACCTGGAGCAGGTGTTGTAAGTCCTTCTTTTGAGAGTGGTGTGAATCACAGGTCGGTGCCATGGTAATTTATGAGGACACACAATGGGTAGCAGTGGAAGATTTACTACTGAACAGTCATAGTCTAAAATTAGTCTAAAACATAAGTTATATTTATGGTAACCGGAATACCCCTTTAACAGTATCATCCACAGCACTCTGCCCCTTTAAAGCATTGAATAGAAATGACTGGATTGTTACCTGAGATCCTCAGCTGGCTGCTAATTACCTGGCTGTGTTGTTATGGAAACCTGCCCTCCCTGTGTGTGTCTGTGCATAGAATGGCAGTTGGGGTTTAACCCCTTCGCGCCCAGTGCCGTACATGTACGGCGCTGGAGCGATGCGGGCACATGGCGCCCGCTCGCAAGTGCGGCGGGCGTCATGGCCGGCAAGTCTCTGCTGTTTCTAACAGCAGAGACTTGCCGCTACTTACCGCCATCGGCGGCGTCTTCCTCGGAGTTTAGATGCCATGATCACACGTGATCACGGCATCTAGTTGCGTCTCAACTTTCGCTTCCGGGTGGTGTACAGACACCCCGTGTGGCCAATCGGGGTGTCTGTACACCTTATGAAAACTGTAATCCTCGCTGGTGAGGATTACAGTTTTCAAAGTGCAATTCTTATTCTGGCCACTAGATGGCAGGCCAGGATAAGAAATGAGCAATTCTTGGATTTCTGAGTCTATAAAATCCATAATTGCTCATAAAGAAAAAAAAAAAAAGCCACAATATATAAGCCCATATTTGAGCTTTCAAATAGTAAAAAAAAAAAAAAAATGTTAAAAAATATATAAAAAATAAAAAAGATATAAAAGTTCAAATCACCCCCCTTTCCGTATAATTAAAAAATAAATACCTAAATAACAATAAATATAGACATCATGGATATCACCGTGACCGAAAACGCCCGTACTTTTAAAATATAAAAAAAAATTCCAATACGGTGAATTGTGTGGCGGAAAAAAGCGTCCAAATGGCGATTTGCCGTTTTTTGTCGCTTTTTTTTTCTAAAAAAAATTAAATAAAAAGTGATCAAAAAGTCATACACACCCCAGAATGGTATCAATAAAAACTTCAGATCGTCCCACAAAAAATGAGCCCCCATACAGCTCTGTACACATAAATACCAAAAAGTTATAGGGGTCAAGATTTGACAAGGAAAAAAAAAAAAAAAAAAGGGCAACATTCTTATTATTTTATCACTATGAAAACACAGGAAAAACTATACATATTAGGTATTGCCGGATTCGTACTGACCAGTAGAATGAAAGTAACAGATCAGTTTTAATGCACATCGAACGCTGTAAATAAGAAACCCGTAGAACTGTAGCGGAATAGCGTTTTCTTTGCAATTTCACCCGGTTTGGAATTTTTTTCCCGCTTCCCACTACACCGTATGCAATATTAAATGATGGCGTTGGAAAGTACAACTTGTCCCGCAAAAAACAAGCCCTCATACAGCTATGTGAACAGAAAAATAAAAGAGTTATGGCTGTTTGAAGGCAGGGAGCGCAAAACGAAAATGCATAACCGAAAAAACCTCCGGGCGCGAAAGGGTTAAAACCAATGCTGTCAGGCTAATATTGGCTAATGCAGGTCATATTTTGGGAATATCTCAGGAACGTTATGTCTTAGAGAGATGAGACCTGGTCTAAAACCTTCCCGGGCACCTGTTGTACCTGTTTGTCGAATTTGGTGAAAATCGGTCCAGTAGTTTGGTCGCGCATAGAGAACAGACAGACGGACAGACGGACAGACAGACAGACAGGAACTCATTTTATAATATTAAGAGATAATATTCTGTTTGAGGATGCCCCACAGATGCTCAATAGGTTACAACAAAAACAGTATATGAGGTAGCACTCTACTCACTGGATGTGTAGAAAGATATTTAATACATCAAACATAATATTAAAAACAAATAAAAGACCAAATAAAATTAAAAAAAAACTTGACTTAACTATGATACATAAATAGTCTATGTCGATTTTCAATGTATGTTATTGGTTTGTCTCCATGGCCATCTATTACCATGCAAATAGGTCTTCCATATGTCCACTCATAGATATAGATGTAGTTCCTGTTGAAGGGTATATATTCCTTTGTTCATATTGAACCCCTTTTCTGATGGTATTATTATATATGTTTGGATGAGGCACTAGAGAACACGGAACGGAGGGGAGATCAGGGTGCTGGGATAAGCCAAACCCCGATGTCCCATCACCTCCAAGCTCTCACCTCAACTCAAAGCCAAGCCAAAAATCTCAATATCCACATTTAAACCCTGTGGGATCAATGTACCAAACTCGTATATTTTCCTTGATTCCATTCTTGACATCCTAGAAATGTGATCACCTCCCCTCCAATGTGTGGTCACTTTTTCCAATGCCGTATAGATTATTCCTTTAGGGTTCTTATTATGATGTTCTTTATAATGCTTCAATACAGTATGTTTATCATAGCCTATACGTATATTGTTTACATGTTCAGATATTCTGGTTTTCAAATCTCTCTTGGTCCTCCCTATATACTGTTTGCCACAAGGACATTGGATCATATAGATCACATTTTTAGTACTACATGTCAGAAATTCATTTATATTCCATTTAAAGTCATTAGATGTAGATTGCACCTGGCTAATCTTTTTTTATTGGCTATTAATTTACAGTTGTTACCTTTGCCACATTTATAAAATCCTTTAAGGTTAGTCCATCTTGGTATACTAGTATTGATGTGTTTTGTCGGTTCTCTAGTAGTGGGGGCTACCCTTAAACCGATTGGGGCAACTCTAGTATAAGTTATTGTTGGATTTCTTGGTATCATACTCCTTATTAGTTTATCATTCTGCAAAAGGTACCAGTGTTTTTCATTATTTTCTCCAAGAGTTAAAAGGGAGGATTAATCTTATTGTTTCATCCTTTTTCTCTCCATCTCCTTTACTTTCAAAAAAAGAGGTTCTCTCCATACCTTTAACTATTTCTAGGGCTCTATTTACCAAATTTACTGGATATTTCTTCTCTGTAAATTTTTTTACCATTGAATCTGCTTCTTTTTCAAATTGAGAGTTTAGGGTACAATTACGTTTGAGATTAACTGCCTGAAAAATATTCGCTTAAAACACTTTAATTCAATAAATCTTAAAACCCATTTAAATCTATATCAGGCAATGAGTCAGTCCCATTGCAGCTCAGCTTAATAATGCATGTAGCTAAGCTTCCACATTGTGAACTGGCCCAAAGTATTTTTTTGAGACTGTTGCATTGAGGGAAGGTATATATTGTTAACCTTTTCTTCCTCAATACAATAAGTACACTCAAAGGGACTCAATTTGTATAAACAGTAGATCACAAAGCAGGATGCAACAATGTAACTACACTAAAGGTGCATAGGCAATAATGATTACATATACCCTGCTACCTTGTGTTACTAATGTTGCTTATCAAGCAGAGCTGGAGTTCCACAAAATCCCCTTATTATAAATCAATGGGGCACATATGCATTTACTCCTGCTTGTAACTGCTGGCTGTGAAGGGTCAATTCTAATGCATACCCTGCACCGCAGTATTGCTGCATCCACTTCACGTCCCTATTGTGAGTGAGTGTGCATAATAAAGACCTAAAGTTTCTACTGCTCGACGTGTTTCTTTATACCAGCATGAGCTGGCGTATCATCAGGAGCCATAGTAGGTCTGTATAACATACTAAAGGCAAGAGATTCTATGCACTAATAGACGCCGCATGCCTGATCAAACACGCGCGGCATCTATGCCAGTTCCGGCTGTATGGCGGCCATAGCGCGCGCCACCGAGCCCGCAGTTTAAATGAAAAAGAACACGCCCAGGGGACGAACTACAGGACCGCTACTCCAATCGCTACCCAGCGATACTCAGAGTGCCTATCCCATTATTTGTGTTTACGTCTCCAGGATACCGATAACAATCATAGAATGTTGCTGGCTAATCTTACCGGTAAATACATCAAGGTGGGATTGTCACAAATAAAGAGGTCCTTCATATATCAGAAACTTCCAACATCACTATAACCTATAGTACATATCGCGAATAGTATATTAATATATGGATAGACTGAAGCATACCCCAATAAACAATAGGAACAAGAGATATTCTTTTTCCTATATTTGATATTTATTATTTATTATCATTAAGGGAAGATCTCATATACTTTCTTGTACTCATAAGAGGAATCACATCACAATCACCCTATACATACTGATGATTGAGGGATTATATTAGATTATTCCAAAAAGCAAGTATATGATACAAAATCATTTAGACCCGATGGCTTGAGTGTTTGCAGCATAAAAATCCATTGAGTCTCCTTCCGTAATAGAAGATTATCTAAGTCTCCCCCACGTTGCGGTGTCTTCACATGTTCCAAGCCTTGGAACGTGATACAATCTGTTCTTCCTTTATGAAATTCCTGCATATGGAGCGCTATGGGAGTGTCTGATGAATTGCGGATATCCCTAAGGTGTTCACCTATCCGCCTTCTAAGCTCCCTCTTTGTCTTTCCAACATACTGTAGCTTACATCTGCAGGTAGCCACATAGATAACCCCTGTGGTTTTGCAATTAATAAAAGATTGTATCATATAGTTACGTCCTGTGACACAGCACGTTACCATATTACCACGCTTGATCACCGGTCATGCCACACAACCACTACATTTGAACATCCCCTTAGGTCTACTCTTATCCAACCAGGATTTTTCTATTGGGGTAGTGTAGAGGCTGTGCACTAGTCTGTCACGGATATTTCCTCCACGTCTATGTGTAATGGCAGGGAGATCACCAACCAATTGCCCAACATCTGGGTCAGATTGTAGGATGCTCCAGCATTCCGTAAGGATTTGTCGCACTTGTTTATGTGCTACATCATAGATGCCTATAATCCTGGAGGCATCCTTCTGATCACCTGATCGATCTCTCGGGTGGAGGAGACTTTCTCTATCACAGCTCGCTGCATGATGATATGCAGTTGAAAAGCATGCGGGGGGATATCCTCTTTCTTTGAACCTCCTATGGAGATCATTCGCCGCCTATCTGAAGTCTGGCCATTCTGAACAGTTTCGTCGCGCCCTTAAATACTGGCCTTTTGGGATACCCCTTTTGAGGGCATATGGATGATTGCTTTCCCAAGCCAGTAGTGTATTAGTCACTGTTGGCTTTCTATAAACTTTTGTGGTCAGCTTTCCTGATATCTCCATTTTAATAGAGATATCCAAGAACGTGAGACTCTCCTCACTAATCTCACTCGTGAAGTATAGTCCCAAATGGTTTACATTTAAGGCGGCTACAAATTTCTGGAATGAGGATTTATTCCCCTTCCACAAAATGAAGACATCATCAATGAACCTCCTCCATAATAAAATGGATGAGGTCCATTGTTCCATGCTGTCACCAAAGACGATCTCACATTCCCACCAGCCCAGGTAGAGGTTAGCAAATGTGGGGGCACAAGGGCTCCCCATTGCCACCCCCCTGAGCTGGTGGTACACGTGACGATCAAACAGGAACACATTATGGCTCAAAATGAATTCTAGAAGTTGTATATTGAATTCATTATGCTGTTTTAGATGTAGACCCCTCTGGTCCAGGAAGGCCCTAACAGCCTCACATCCCAGATGATGAGGGATGAAACTGTATAGGGCCTCCACATCCAGACTCGCTAATAAGGTGCTCTCCTCACATATCACATCGTTAAGCCTTCTTAAGACATCCATCGTGTCACGTGTATATGATGGTAAACTGGTGACAAATCCACGCAAGATCTTATCAACGTACATACTGATCTTTTCGGTGAGGCTGCCTACTCCTGAAACAATTGGTCTTCCTTTCAGCGGATGGACGCCTTTATGCAATTTCGGAAGACTATAGAACGCCGGCATCACTGGAAAATCAGGTAACAAGAATGCAAACTCTGTCTTGCTGATAAGCTTGCGCCTAAGTGCAGAATTTAATATTTAATATTTAATATTTAATTTTATCAGCCAGTTCATTCTTATACTGTGAAAGGGGGTAATTTTCTATTCTGGCATAGCATGCGTCATCACGTAAAATATGCATGCACATGTCCTGGTAGAGCCTACTACCCAGAACTACCACATTTCCCCCCTTGTCTGAAGGTTTAATAGTGATGTCGGTATCATTTTTTAATGCTTCAAGGGCCACCCATTCATCTTGCGACAAGTTGTTGGGATGTTCATTATGTACTTTAAGAGATCTTAATCTCTCTGTAGTGACCGTGAGGAATGCATCTAGAGCTGAATAATTAGAAAGAGGGGGATTTTTTCTGGAAGTCGGTTTCAGGTCCGTAAAGGGTCCTGCGCCGATCTCCCTTCCACCCTCTTCTAATAGGTCTGTGAGTAACTGTACATCCGGAAGTTCATGTTCAGAAATCCCCAAATGTGTACATTGTTCTTTATCATGTGTTAGGAAAAACTTTCTCCATTTTAATTTTCTTATGAAGAGATGGATATCTTTTACCCAATTGAATGGGTTATATTTGCAGCTGGGGACAAAGGAGAGGCCACGTTTTAATAAATTAATCTCTGAGTCAGATAATGTACGGTCGGACAGATTTGGTGGCCGTAGCGCGCGCCGCCGAGCGCGCAGTTTAAATGAAAAAGAACACGCCCAGGGGACGAACTACAGGACTGCTACTCCAATCGCTATCCAGCGATACTCGTTTAATCCTACGAAATTGATTCAATGGTATGTTCATCAACCATCTTGGCAGGTGACAACTGGAGTACAAGATAAAACTATTCCTTGCAACCTCCTTCTGATAGGTGTTACACATTAATTTTCCTTCCCTAACTGTTATTAGGAGGTCAAGGAATTCTACTTGAGTTTTACTTATACTAGCAGTGAATTTTAAACCCCTCTCATTGATATTTAAAGCTTCTAGGAATGTCTGAAGTTCTTTTTCACTCCCATTCCAAATAAACAAAATATCATCAATAAAGCGCCGCCAGAGTACCAGACCCGCCCCCAGCTTGGGTGATATTATCTGAGATTCCCAAAAAGCCATAAATAAATTGGCATAGCTTGGGGCGAATCTGGTACCCATGGCGGTACCCTTGATTTGTAAATAGAAATCATTCCCATACCACAAATAATTATTTGTGAGGATGTGATAAATCCCCTCCACCATAAAGTCAATTTGTTCCTTAGTTATATTGCTGCCCAGGTGTAACATTTTTTCCAGGGCATCTATACCCTGTTTGTGATTAATTACCGTATACAATGATGTAACATCCAAAGTACCCATAATCCAGTTGGGTTCGTATTTTAAAGTTTCAATTAACCCCTTCCCGCCCAGCGCCGTACATGTATGGCGCAACGGGACGTGACTTAACGCCCAGCGCCGTACATGTACGGCGCGCTGATCGGGCGGGTGCAGGAGCTGCGCCCGCCCGATCAGCGGCAGGGGTCCGGCAGTGCCCAGGTGCCGGACCCCTGGGGAATGCGCCAGCATCGGTGAAAACACCGATGCTGGCGCATTAACCCTTCATGTGCCGCGGTCAGCGCTGACCGCGGCACATGAGGTGTGCCGCATGTTCAGGATGCCGAGCGGGGGGCCATCGGGTCCCCGCGCTGCTGTGACGGGGACCCGATGGCTTGGATGGCAGCCCGATGCCTTCCTTAGGCATCGTGGCTGCCATCCCTCGAGCCTGTGCGATCCAGCCCCCTGGATCGCACAGGAAGCAGGCTGTAAGTGTATTACTGTGAGTAATACACTTACAGCCAATGCATTACAATACAAAGTATTGTAATGCATTGTGAAGGGGATCAGAACCCCCAAAAGTTAAAAAAAGAAGTGTAAAAAGGTGAAAAAAATGTTAAAAAAATAAAGTTAAAAAAATAATAATAAAAGTTTCAAGTAAAAAAAAGAAAAACGCCATTTTCCCCCCAATAAAGTAAAAAAAATTGTTAAAAAAAGAAAAAAAAAGAAAAAGTAGACATATTAGGTATTGCCGCGTCCGTATCGACCGGCTCTATAAAAATATCACATAATCCATCCTGCCAGGTGAACACAGTAAAAAATAAAAAATAAAAACAGTGCCAAAACAGCCATTTTTTGGTCACATTCCCCCATAAAAAGTGTAATATTACGCGATCAAAAAGGCGTATTTACCCCAAAATGGTACCAATCAAACCGACATCTTGTCCCGCAAAAATGATACCCTACCTGAGACAATCGCCCGAAAACTGAAAAAAATATGGCTCTTTGAAAATGGCAACACAAAATAATGATTTTATTCTGTTCAAAAAATAAATCTTATGTGTAAAACTATCCAAAAATAAAAAAGTTAGACATATTTGGTATCCCCACGTCCGTAACAACCTGCTCTATAAAAATATTAGATGAGATGGCCCCCCAGGTGAATGCTGCAAAAAAAAAAAAAAAAACTATGCCAAAACAACCATTTTTTTCCCTCTTGCCTCACAAAAAGTGTAATAGCAGGCGATCAAAAAGGCGTATTTACCCCAAAATGGTACCAATCAAACCGTCATCTTGTCCCGCAAAAATGATACCCTACCTGAGACAATCGCCCAAAAACTGAAAAAAATATGGCTCTTTGAAAATGGCAACACAAAATAATGATTTTATTCTGTTCAAAAAATAAATCTAATGTGTAAAACTATCCAAAAATAAAAAAGTTAGACATATTGGGCATCGCCGCGTCCGTAACAACCTGCTCTATAAAAATATTGCATGAGATGGCCCCCCAGGCGAATGCTGTAAAAAATTTTTTAAAAAAACTAAGCCAAAACAGATATTTTTTTCCCTTTTGCCTCACAAAAAGTGTAATAGTAGGCGATCAAAAAGGCGTATTTACCCCAAAATGGTACCAATCAAACCGTCATCTTGTCCTGCAAAAACGATACCCTACCTGAGACAATCGCCTGAAAACTGAAAAAAATATGGCTCTCTGAAAATGGCAACACAAAAAAAAGATTTTATTCTGTACAAAAGTAAATCTAATGTGTAAAACTTTCCAAAAATAAAAATGTTAGACATATTGGGTATCTCCGCGTCCGTAACAACCTGCTGTATAAAAATATCACATGATTTGCCCCCCTTGGTGAATGCTGTAAAAAAAAATTTTAAAAACCATGCCAAAACAGCTATTTTTTTTCACCTTGACTCACAAAAAGTGTAATACCAAGCAATCAAAAAGTCTTATGTACCCCAAAATGGTACCAATGAAAACATCAGCTCATCCTGCAAAAAATGAGCCCCCACATAAGACAATAACTCAAAATAAAAAAACTGTGGCTCCCGCAAACCAATCCATCAAAATCTGTGTTGTAAAATCCATATGGCGCTCCTTCTGCTTTGAGTCCTGCCATGTGCCCCCACAGCAGTTTACCACCACATATGGGGTGTTGCCGCATTCAGGAGAAAATGGGTAACTAATTATGGGGTGCTTTTCTCCTGTTACCCCTTATGAAAATACAAAAAAATTGGGGCTAAAGCAACATTTTATTGGAAGAAATAAAATTTTTCATTTTCACAGCCAAGTGTTTCCAAATTCCGTAAAACACTTAGGGGGTCAAAGTGGCCAGTACCCCCTTAATATATTTGTTGAAGGGTGTAGTTTCCAAAATGGGGTCACTTTTTGAGGGTTTCCACTGTAGGGGTACGTCAGGGTCTCTCAATTACAAAATGGTGCCTATAAACTATTCTAGCAAAATCTGCCTCCAAAATCCATATGGCGCTTCTTTCCTTTTGACCACTGCCAGAAACCCATACAGACGTTTACCACCACATATGGGGTATTTCTGTAAACTGCAGGATCAGAGCAATGTATATTGAGGGTTAGTTTGCTGGTAA
Source organism: Rhinella marina (assembly GCA_900303285.1). Lineage (NCBI taxonomy): Eukaryota > Metazoa > Chordata > Amphibia > Anura > Bufonidae > Rhinella > Rhinella marina. Next base: position 35,258 of record ONZH01025716.1, read on the forward strand.
CCCTTACTGTGTTGCTAGAAAAAAATTATTAACATGAATAATCTACCAAAAAAGTGAAATTTTGAAAATTCACCTCCATTTTCCACTAATTCTTGTGGAACACCTCAAGGGTTAACAAAGTTTGTAACAGTAGTTTTTTATAATTTGAGGGGTGTAGTTTCTAAAATGGAGTCATTTATGGGGGGTTTCATTATGTAAGCCCCTCAAAATCACTTTATATCTGAATTGGTGCTTAAAAAAATGGTTTTGGAAAATTTGGTGAAAATTTGAAAAATGGCTTCTAAACTTCTAAGCCCTCTAACGTCCTAAAAAAGTAAAATGACATTTATAAAATGATGCCAACATAAAGTAGACATATGGGGAATGTAAAATAATAACTATTTTTGGAGGTATTACTATGTATTTTGAAAGTAGAGAAATTGAAATTTGGAAATTTGGAAATTTTTCCAAAATTTTGGTAAATTTGGTATTTTTTTATAAATAAAAATGAGATATTTTGCCAAAAATTTACTACTGTCGTGAAGCACAATATGTGACGAGAAAACAATGAATGGCCAGAATGGCCTGGATAAGTAAAAGCGTTCCAAAGTTATTACCACATAAAGTGACACATGTCAGATTTGCAAAAAATGGCCTGGGCAGGAAGGTGAAAACAGGCCCGGGGCTGAAGGGGTTAATGTGATCACCTGGATAGTGTCCTTTATATAGGAGGGGATTGTTTTTACTGTAGGTTGTAGTAAATGATCTAAGTATTTTGACAGGTTTGCTGTAATTGATCCTATACCTGATATTATTGGGCGTTCTGGGGTTTTTTTTTGCATCTTTGTGAATTTTCAGGATAGTGTAACATATAGGTATTCTACATTCAGTTCCTATGATGAATCTGTATGCCTGGTCATATAGGATACCCTTTTCAAATCCTTTTTTACAATAATCTACTAATAATTTGTAATAATCCCTAGTAGGATCACACTTCAATTTGATATACGTAGAGGTATCATTCAGATGTTTTCTACATTCTTCATCATATGTTAGCGTATCTTGTATCACCACTGCTCCACCTTTATCGGCCGGGCGAATGGTGATACTTTCTAATTTACTCAGTTGTTTTAGTGCTAAACTTTCTTCTTTGGTTAAATTACTATAATTGTTATTTGAGTTCTTCATCCTCCTGACTTCCATTTCAACATTCTTTTTAAACGCTAATAGTTCTTGACTCATTAAATATCTTGGAAACATCTTTGATTTTCGTTTTAAAGTAGTGTGTTGATACTTAGGTTCATTTATTATTTCTTTTTCAATTGTTTTCTTTATAAAATATTTTTTGAGGCACAACTTCCTCATAAATTTTTCAATACTAACGTATGTGTCAAATTTATTTAATGGGGTAGAAAGAGCAAATTTTAACCCTTTGTTGAGTAAGCTGTTCTGCACCCTTGTCAAGGTATGTTTGCTCAAATTGACTACCGTGTTTATTTCAGTTATCTGTACCTGTTCCCCCTGTTGGTTCTGTTGCTTTCTCTTTCCTTGTCCCCTCCGTGTTTTCCTCTTTCCTCTCTGACTTGATTGTGGGTTCTGTGTTGATAATGTGTTAGTATTTGTTCCTTCCTTCCCTCCTCCTTTCTGTGTTTGTCCCATCTCATATCTTCCCTTGGGCCCAATTCTCTGTGTCTTAGATTGTATCCATGATTCCGATGTGTTATCTGTGGAGGAACTTCCTCCTGCAAAAAGTGTTCCCTCTGGTGCTGTATTCGTGTCTCGTGATGTGGAGGTGTCCTGTCTAAAAAATGCGTCTGAGATAAGTGTTCATAACGATTTTGAATAGGTATATTATATATAAGTTCCTTTCTCCCTGGTGTATTTTCATTTCTATTATTACTTACTTTATTTCTTGGTCTTCTTTCCCCATTTCCTCTGTGAGTATCCACATTTAGTGTCTGATTATGTGTATTTATCTCGTGTTCATGTGTTTCTACTCTGTTTATTTTCCTAATCTTCTTGTGCATTATTTCTTTTTCTAGATCGTCTAATCCCTTAGATATGCGATTTTGCCACTTTTTATATTCCTCATCTTGAGTGAAATTATCTATTGTGCTTTTCAAATTGCTTATTTCTTCAGTTACTTGTTCTAATAATTGTGTTCTTTTTTTAATTACCATCTTCACCAATGTAATTGACTGTGATTTTAAGAAAGAGTACCATTCTTCATCAAACGCCCCATCCCTCAAATCTTGCGCTGGATGTTTGGTTAACATTAACCCTTTGGGGATTGTATCATTTATGAAATACTGATTTAAGAATTTGACCTCCCATTTCTGTTTTAATTGTTTTTGTAACAGAGTTTCTAGCTTCCGGAAAGTTCCTGTAATGGATTCTACAGTTGTTGACCTTAATTCATTTATGTCCTTGTCAAATACATATCCTTCTACATTTTTCAATTTGTCTTCTATACAGCTCCAGATGTCCATACTTCGTTTGGGGGAGCCCACCGCTTGGGTGTTAGCAGTATAAAATATAGGCCAACCCCTCTTGGCCTATATTTTAGATGCTCAATAGGGTTTAGGTCTGGAGACATGCTTGGCCAGTCCAGCACCATTACCCTCAGTTTCTTTAGCAAGGCAGTGGTCATCTTGGAGGTATGTTTGGGGTCGTTATGTTGGAATGCTGCCCTGCAGGGGATCAGGCTCTGCCTCTGTATGTCACAGTACATGTTGGCATTCATGGTTCCCTCAATGAACTGTAGCTCCCCACAGCCAGCAGAACTCATGCAGCCCCAAACCATGATTCTCCTACCACCAGGCTTGACTGTAGGTAAGACACACTTGTCTTTGTATTCCTCACTTAGTTGCTCCCACAGATGTTTGCCACCATCTGAACCAAATAACTTTATCTTGGTCTCATCAGACCCAGGACATGGTTTCAGTAATCCATGTTCTTAGTCTGCTTGTCTTCAGCAAACTGTTTGAAGGTTTTCTTATGCATCACCCCATTCACACCTGAGACCTTGTAACGAGTCACATGAGACTGGATAAGAAAAATGGCTAATTGGGCACAATTTGGCCATTTTCACTTAGGGGTGTACTCACTTTTGTTGCCAGCTATTTAGACATTAATGGCTGTGGGTTGAGTTTTTTTGAGGGCACACCAAATTTACACTATTATACAAGCTGTACGCTGACTACTTTACATTGTATCAAAATGTCATATCTTCAGTGTTCTCCCATGAAAAGATAAAATAAAATATTTACAAAATGTGAGGGGTGTACTCACTTTTGAGAGATACTATATACAAGTGCATCTCAATAAATTAGAATATCATCAAAAAGGGTTTTTTTCAGTAATTCAGTTCAAAAAGTGAAACACATATGTTATGTAGAGTCATTACAAACAGAGTGAACCTTTTCAAGTGTTTAATTTATGTTAATGTTCATGATTATGGCTTACAGCTAAGGAAAACCCAAAAGTCATTATCTCAGAAAATTTGAATAATTACAGTATATACTGGCGTATAAGACTACTTTTTAACCCCTTAAAATAATGGCTACAGTGGGGGGTCGTCTTATACGCCGGATATACGGGGGCCGCACTGTGTGAGGTGTTTTTTTTTTCCCCGTCAGCGCGTAGAGAGCCCTGCTCTTAGCATACTGAAGTAGCATACTATTCTCTATATTCTCAGGAGGATTTTGAAGGCTTTTAAAGGGAAACTGTCATGCCAGCAAGACCTGTTACAATATCGCAGCTTACAGTTATGATCACCAGGCACTTGTTCTCTTGTTTGTTTTGCAAAGTTTTAGCTTTACCGTACATGTTTGAAACAACCTTATGTTTATAAGTGACAGTTTTGCTGCTATATACAGTACCTGCATGTCCTATGCATTTGAATTAAAATTAACATGTTGAAATCAAAGCAGACTTTTTTTCATTTGGGAGAGGGGTAGTCTTATACAGTGAGTATATACCAAATTCTATATTTTTAGGGCAGAAGTTGGGGGTCGTCTTATACGCCCAGTCGTCTTATACGCCGGCATATACGGGTAACCCAAAACACCTGCAACGGCTTCCTAAGCCTTTAAAAAGGCCCCTTAGTCTGGTTCAGTAGGCAACATAATCATGGGGAAGACTGCTGACTTAACAGATGTCAAGAAGGCTGCCATTGACACATTGACACAAAAGGTCATTATTAAAGAAGCTGGCTGTTTACAGAGTGCTGTATCAAAGCATATTAATGGAAAGTTGAGTGGAAGGAAAAAGGGTGGTAGAAA
>ONZH01025717.1:0-36536 GCA_900303285.1 Rhinella marina
GATGTGTGGCTGGCACCGCTGAACCTCAAGCCAGGCATGGTTGTGTGTGACAACGGGCGTAACCTGGTGGCAGCTCTGCAACTCGGCAGACTGACACATGTGCCAGGCCTGGCCCACGTGTTCAATCTCATAGTTCAGCGGTTCCTCAAGACATACCCCAATCTGTCTGATTTGCTCACCAAGGTGCGCCGCATCTGTGCGCATTTCCACAAGTCGACCACAGATGCTGCCACTCTCAGGGCAGCGCAGCGCCGCCTACAACTGCCCGCTCACCGACTGTTGTGCGACGTGCCCACAAGATGGAATTCGACATTAAACATGTTATCCAGAGTTTACCAGCAGCGCAGAGCAATTGTAGACTGCCAGATGTCAACTTCCACCAGAACTGGTAGTCAGGTTAGTCAGATTCCTCAAGTCTACAATGAGGAGTGGACGTGGATGTCTGATATCTGCCAGGTGTTGAGCAACTTTGAGGAGTCAACACAGATGGTCAGCGGCGATGCCGCCATTATCAGCCTCACCATCCCGCTGTTTTGCCTGTTGAAAAACTCACTGCTCAGCATCAAGTTGGATGCTTTGCGCTTGTCACAAGAGACGGTGGAGGAAGATACGTCGCTTGATAGCCAGAGCACCCTCCGGTCTGTTTCTCAGCGCGTATCGGAGGAGGGGGATGAGGATGAGGAGGAAGAGGAGGAGAATGTCGGCGAGACAGTAGAGGGTACCAGGGCTCAGTCCTTAACTCTTGAGCGTGTATGGGCTGAAGAGGAGGACTTGGAGGAGGAAATGGAGAGTCAGGCCAGTGAGGAGAGGGAATTCTTGCATGTTGGGACTCTGGCACACATGGCAGACTTCTTATTAGGCTGCCTATCCCGTGACCCTCGCGTTAGAAGAATTTATTCAAACACCGATTACTGGGTGTTCACTCTCCTGGACCCACGGTACAAGCAGAACCTTTCCACTGTCATCCCTGCAGAGGAAAGGAGTATGAGAGTGAATAGATATCAACAGGCCCTGGTGCACAAGCTGAAACAATTCTTCCCATCTGACGCCGCTAGCGGCAGAGGGCATGGTTCTGTGGGCCAAGTAGCGGGGCAGAGGAGCCGAGCAGGCAGCTTGTCCAGCACTGGCAGGGGAACGCTCTCCAAGGCCTTTGCCAGTTTTGTCACCCCAGGAAGACACTGTCACCTGTCCCCAGTCTAGGCAGAGTAGGGGGGAGCTGTACAGAAAGATGGTGAGGGAGTACCTAGCTGACCATACACACGTCCGTAGCGATCACTCTGCTCCATACAACTACTGGGTTTCAAAGCTGGACACGTGGCCTGAACTGGCGCTGTACGCCTTGGAGGTGCTGGCCTGTCCTGCCCGACAGCGCTGACAGGCTGACGCTTATTAAAATGAACAAAGCCTGGATTTCACCGGAATTCAAATCTCCTCCGGTGGAAAGCAGCTAAAGATTAACATTACTTATGTATCCGATTCCTCTTCTCTACTCCTCCTCCTCCATGTCTTCTTTACCTAACGCTTACTAAAAAAACGCCATTTTTTAGAGGTCCAACTGGCACTCTTTTACCACAATTTTTCAGGAGGGCCCCCTACAGGCCCTCTCTTCAAACAATTTTTCCAGAGGTCCACCTACAGGCCCTCTCTCCAAACAATTTTTCCGGAGGTTCACCTACAGGCCCTCTGTCCAAACAATTTTTCCGGAGGTCCACCTACAGGCCCTCTGTCCAAACAATTTTTCCGGAGGTCCACCTACAGGCCCTCTGTCCAAACAATTTTTCCGGAGGTCCACCTACAGGCCCTCTGTCCAAACATTTTTTCCGGAGGTCCACCTACAGGCCTTCTCTCCAAACAATTTTTCCGGAGGTCCACCTACAGGCCCTCTGTCCAAACAATTTTTCCAGAGGTCCACCTACAGGCCCTCTCTCCAAACAATTTTTCCGGAGGTCCACCTACAGGCCCTCTCTCCAAACAATTTTTCCGGAGGTCCACCTACAGGCCCTCTCTCCAAACAATTTTTCCGGAGGTCCACCTACAGGCCTTCTCTCCAGTTTCCAGTTTTATTTGCGCAAACTGCATAAATTTTATTTTTGGGATAGGTGTGAAAAATAATATTACCTGCGTATCTATATTGCCCAAAATTGGATACGGTAGCAACAAGAAGACCAAACACATGCTGCCCACAGGGTTCCGCAAATTCCTGGTCCACAATGTCAAGGAGCTCGAGGTTCTGTTGATGAGCAACAAGTCCTTTTGTGCAGAAATCGCCTACAACGTCTCCATCTAAGAACCTAAAGACCATTGTGGAGAGAGCGGCACAGCTCGCCATCAAAGTGACAAACCCCAACGCCAGACTGCGCAGCGAAGATAACGAATAAATATCTCTGTGGTTATTTGTGCTAAATAAAAGTTAAATAAACACAAAAAAAAAAAAAATGATCTGTTCCTGTGCCTTATCCACCCAAGTTGAATCTGTCCCATCATGAGAAAGTCCCCCCAAGGAGTCCCCACTGTAACTTGCTTCCCATACAACTACCTCACCCCCCGACACCTGTGTCTCGCCATTGTCCACCACTTCCTCAGACAACACTGGTAAATCCCCACTGTCAGCACACGGAGACTGCAAAAGGTCTTGCGAATTGGGCAGAGAATGTTCTGGGGTAGCACATCAGAGAAGGGTTGACTATGGGGTTCCAGGGAGTACGTGACCACATGCAATCTCCATCTAAAAAGTCATGCCACACTTGATCGAGCTCATAATTGACAATTGTACCGGTTGATGCTAAATTTTTAAGTTGGGGTCCTGCGTCGTCATTCTAACTACATCCGGCTGTTGTCACCACCACACACGCTAGCCCAGGGGGCACTCCTCTGGCTCTTCCAGCTCAACCTCCTTCCCACCAGCCTGCCCCCCTCCACCTACAGGCCCTCTCTCCAAACTATTTATGTCTTTTTCCTATCTTTCTCTCTCTCCAAACTATTTTTCCGGATAGCTGCCATATACGGTATTAAACTGAGTAGTATACATAGAACACATACCACATTTGATCTATACCAGGGGTGCACAACCTGCGGCCCTTGATACCATTCTGTGTGGCCCCATCCATCTGGTAACAGACATGTATGTCCATGTTTTAAGGCTGCTCACATGCATTTTTCATGTATTTCTCCCATTAGATGGGACTCCTGCAACTGTACCTAGACATTAATGGTATACAATGTGTGTTCAATCTGCCATAAATACAGTATTTCAGTTGGTAATACCCCTTTAAATTTTATTTTCGGCCCTTGACGTTGGTTCAGTCGGACAATGTGGCCCCCACCCAGAAAACGTTGTGCACCCCTGATCTATACTGAACGTCACTTTTAAAAATATGTCATTTTCCTCTCTTTCTCTCATTTGTCTGGGTTGCAATTAAGCAGACCACGTCTGCCTAATCTAATAGTTTCCGTGTAATTGCTCCATACTGCACATCTTTTTCCTCTCTTTCTCTCTCTCCAAACTATTTTTCCGGATAGGTGCCGTATACGGTATTAAACTCAGAAGAATACATACCGTATCGGTTGATGCTACAGTTTTTCCAAATCCATCCGGGTGTTGTCACCACCACACACACTAGCCCAGGGGGCACTCCTCTGGCTCTTCCAGCTCAACCTCCTTCCCCCCAGCCTGCCCCCCACCTACAGGCCCTCTCTCCAAACAATTTACCCGGATAGGGGACATACACTCACCGGCCACTTTATTAGGTACACCATGCTAGTAACAGGTTGGACCCCCTTTTGCCTTCAGAACTGCCTCAATTCTTCGTGGCATAGATTCAACAAGGTGCTGGAAGCATTCCTCAGAGATTTTGGTCCATATTGACATGATGGCATCACACAGTTGCCGCAGATTTGTCGGCTGCACATCCATGATGCGAATCTCCCGTTCCACCACATCCCAAAGATGCTCTATTGGATTGAGATCTGGTGACTGTGGAGGCCATTTGAGTACAGTGAACTCATTGTCATGTTCAAGAAACCAGTCTGAGATGATTCCAGCTTTATGACATGGCGCATTATCCTGCTGAAAGTAGCCATCAGATGTTGGGTACATTGTGGTCATAAAGGGATGGACATGGTCAGCAACAATACTCAGGTAGGTGGTGGCGTTGCAACGATGCTCAATTGGTACCAAGGGGCCCAAAGAGTGCCAAGAAAATATTCCCCACACCATGACACCACCACCACCAGCTTGAACCGTTGATACAAGGCAGGATGGATCCATGCTTTCATGTTGTTGACGCCAAATTCTGACCCTACCATCCGAATGTCGCAGCAGAAATCGAGACTCATCAGAGCAGGCAACGTTTTTCCAATCTTCTACTGTCCAATTTCAATGAGCTTGTGCAAATTGTAGCCTCAGTTTCCTGTTCTTAGCTGAAAGGAGTGGCACCCGGTGTGGTCTTCTGCTACTGTAGCCCATCTGCCTCAAAGTTCGACGTACTGTGCGTTCAGAGATGCTCTTCTGCCTACCTTGGTTGTAACGGGTGGCAATTTGAGTCACTGTTGTCTTTCTATCAGCTCGAATCAGTCTGCCCATTCTCCTCTGACCTCTGGCATCAACAAGGCATTTCCGCCCGCAGAACTGCCGCTCACTGGATGTTTTTTCTTTTTTGGACCATTCTCTGTAAACCCTAGAGATGGTTGTGCGTGAAAATCCCAGTAGATCAGCAGTTTCTGAAATACTCAGACCAGCCCTTCTGGCACCAACAACCATGCCACGTTCAAAGGCACTCAAATCACCTTTCTTCCCCATACTGATGCTCGGTTTGAACTGCAGGAGATTGTCTTGACCATGTCTACATGCCTAAATGCACTGAGTTGCCGCCATGTGATTGGCTGATTAGAAATTAAGTGTTAACGAGCAGTTGGACAGGTGTACCTAATAAAGTGGCCGGTGAGTGTATTAGATATTGTACTGATGTTTTTTTTGGTTCTTCTTTTAATTGCCTCCTGACCTGTGATAGGCAGAGCATGGACACGTCCCCTTAGCTGCAGTAGGAAAGACACTCCCCTGGCCAGAGCAAGCTCTTTTTCCTTTTCCGTGGTCGAAAAATCCATGAAATATAGGGTCTTAAGATAGGGGACGTATACGGTATTAAACTGAGAAGAATCGATACCGTACCGGTTGATGCTACAGTTTTTCCAAATCTATCTGGTTGTTGTCACCACCACACACGCTAGCCCAGGGGGCACTCCTCTGGCTCTTCCAGCTCAACCTCCTTCCCCCCAGCCTGCCCCCCACCTACAGTCCCTCTCTCCAAACAATTTACCCGGATAGCGGACGTATTAGATATTGTACTGATGCTTTTTTTGGTTCTTCTTTTAATTGCCTCCTGACCTGTGATAGGCAGAGCATGGACACATCCCCTTAGCTGCAGTAGGAAAGACACTCCCCTGGCCAGAGCAAGCTTTTTTTCCTTTTCCGTGGTCGAAAAATCCATGAAATATAGGGTCCCAAGATAGGGGACGTATACGGTATTAAACTGAGAAGAATCGATACCGTACCGGTTGATGCTACAGTTTTTCCAAATCCATCCGGCTGTTGTCACCACCACACACGCTAGCCCAGGGGGCACTCCTCTAGCTCTTCCAGCTCAAACTCCTTCCCCCCAGCCTGCCCCCCACCTACAGGCCCTCTCTCCAAACAATTTACCCGGATAGGGGACGTATTAGATATTGTACTGATGTTTTTTTTGGTTCTTCTTTTAATTGCCTCCTGACCTGTGATAGCAGAGCATGAACACGTCCCCTTAGCTGCAGTAGGAAAGACACTCCCCTGGCCAGAGCAAGCTCTTTTTCCTTTTCCGTGGTCGAAAATCCATGAAATATATGGTCCCAAGATAGGGGACGTATACGATTTTAAACTGAGAAGAATCAATACCACACATGCCCCACTAGGAGAATTTGGGGTAATGGTGGGATTAGGCAGCCTCAGAGGCATCCATGCATGCTGCCCCTGCTATTTCCTGTCCATTTCCGTGGTGTTTCCATCATTTTCTGAGGTTTCCAGGTTTTCACCCAGCCTTCCCTAGGCAGAGCCTTGGTCCCCTGCAAAAATACTCGAGTCTCCCATTGACTTCAATGGGGTTCGTTATTCGAAACGAGCACCCGAGCATCGGGAAAAGTTCGACTCGAATAACGAGCACCCAAGCATTTTAGTGCTCGCTCATCTCTAATGATGACCTATCCTTAAGATAGGTCATCAGTATGAGATCGGTGGGGGTTCAACCCCTGAAACTCCCTCCAGTCATTGCGCCACCTCTACAAAGGAGACCGCGAGCAGCTAATTTTGAAGAGGAAGCAAAACTCACACAAGTGTTGCGACCCCTTCAAACAGTTGATTTGTATTGTACTGACATCGTCATCCAAGTACAGTTCATTACATCAGTTAGGAACTAACTGCACCATAAATCAAACATCCAGACCGTGTTTGAATATGGTGATGTAAAAATTTTTTTTTTTTCAAAGTTTACATTTATTTTTGCACTGTTTAGACATAAAAAGCCAATACATATAGGGTATCATTGTAATTATACTGACCCAGAGAATGAAGGGCATAGGTCAGTTGTGCTGCAAACAGAACGCCATGGGAACAAAACCTGTAGAACTGTGGAAGAATTGTGTTTTTTTCCTCCCCATTTAGAAGTACAACTTGTCCTGCAAAAAATAAGCCCTCATACAGCTATGTCAACGGAAATACAAAAAAGTTATGGCTCAAGGAAGATAGATAAGAAAAATTAAAATGCAAAAATGAAAAATCCTTCTAAGGATTAAAGGCTATGTACACCTTTGGGGACAATTTTATTTATTATTGCATTGCACTTATGATTAGCTAAAAATCAATTTTTCTATTGGTATTAATGTGGTGTCTTAATTAAAAATGTGGCGTCCTTTTTTCTGTACAGAGCTGAGATGCTCTAGTAGCAGCCTCTGGATTTTTTTTTCTTTTCCGTCATATGGGAAGCAGACAGACTTCTTATCTTTGCTCTCTGACCTTATAAACCCTCATTATAGCTCAGATATTATCTTACTGATAAGAATGTGGTTTAAATAAGTGTTTATGACCGTTTAGTTGTTTAGAGATAAGGTTTATTAGATGACTGGCACAAAGTGAAAGTACCAGTCACACAGTTAGAAAAACAGTTAGCCCTTTGTGACAGAACAGCTCAATATTTTTAATAAAGGCCAACTGAAAATATGATTTTTAGCCAAAGGTGTACATAGCCTTTAAAACTGCAGGCTGTCATAAGCAGCCTCTGAATTCCAATACAAATGGTTAGTCAATAGCTAGAAATATGAATTTTCTGCAGACTGCAAGATTTTTTTTTATTTGGTCCACCTGTAAAGGGAGTGAATCTAGTAACTTAAATTATATTAGAACATGGTCCTAAAGCCTTTTCTCAATTTCATCTTATGGCAGGTTCACATTGGAGTTATGGCATTCCGTGATAGGTTCCGTTATAACAGAGTTATAATAGAACATAATGGAATTTAAGGACGGAAAGCAAAATGGAAGCCTTTGAAAAGCGTTATGTTTTGCTCTGTCCTAATACATGTCTATGTAGACACATAATGGTTCTGTTATAGATAATGGAAAAAATAGTCTGGTCCTATTTTTTTTCTCTTGTCTTTCCCTTTTTAATTTTTTTTCTTGAATTTTTTTATCCCTTCCCTTCTTAGTGGTGGGGGAGTGACACGGATCTATATAGCTATGAGTAAACCCACAGTTAACTGCGTTAACAAATAGCGTGTTTAAAAAACCCCTGTGCCGTTTATTTATTAAAATTAAAAGCATTCCAAAAATTGTCCCTTGAAACTTTAGCTGTAGTAGATAATTTAAAGGTGAAACAAGATTTCTGAGCGTCTCAGAAGAAGAGTTGTTGATGCTAATCAGGCTGAAAAATGTTAAAAAATATCTTTAACCCCTTCGCGCCCGGAGCTTTTTTCGGTTCTGCATTTTCGTTTTGCGCTCCCTGCCTTCAAACAGCCATAACTCTTTTATTTTTCTGTTCACATAGCTGTATGAGGGCTTGTTTTTTGCGGGACAAGTTGTACTTTCCAACGCCACCATTTAATATTGCATACGGTGTAGTGGGAAGCGGGAAAAAAATTCCAAACCGGGTGAAATTGCAAAGAAAACGCTATTCCGCTACAGTTCTACGGGTTTCTTATTTACAGCGTTCGATGTGCATTAAAACTGATCCGTTACTTTCATTCTACTGGTCAGTACGAATCCGGCAATACCTAATATGTATAGTTTTTCCTGCGTTTTCATAGTGATAAAATAATTAGAAAGTTGCCCTTTTTTTTTTTTTTTTTTTCCTTGTCAAATCTTGACCCCTATAACTTTTTGGTATTTATGTGTACAGAGCTGTATGGGGGCTCATTTTTTGCGGGACGATCTGAAGTTTTTATTGATACCATTCTGGGGTGTGTATGACTTTTTGATCACTTTTTATTTAATTTTTTTTAGAAAAAAAAAGCGACAAAAAACGGCAAATCGTCATTTGGACGCTTTTTTCCGCCACACAATTCGCCGTATTGGAATTTTTTTTTTTATATTTTAAAAGTACGGGCGTTTTCGGTCACGGTGATACCCATGATGTCTATATTTATTGTTATTTAGGTATTTATTTTTTACTTATACGGAAAGGGGGGTGATTTGAACTTTTACATCTTTTTTATTTTTTATTTATTTTTTAACATTTTTTTTTAAATTTTTTTTTTACTATTAGAAAGCTCAAATATGGGCTTATAAATTGTGGCTTTTTTTTTTTTTTTCTGTATGAGCAATTCTGGGTTTTATAGACTCAGAAATCCATCAATTGCTCATTTCTTATCCTGGCCTGCCATCTAGTGGCCAGAATAAGAATTGCACTTTGAAAACTGTAATCTTCACCAGCGAGGATTACAGTTTTCATATGGTGTACAGACACCCCGATTGGCCACACGGGGTGTCTGTACACCACCCGGAAGCGAACGCTTCCGGGTTTAGACGCAACTAGATGCCGTGATCACGGCATCTAGTCACCCCGGAAGACGCCGCCGATGGCGGTAAGTAGCGGCAAGTCTCTGCTGTTAGAAACAGCAGAGACTTGCCGGCCATGACGCCCGCCGCACCCGCGAGCGGGCGCCATGTGCCCGCATCGCCCCAGCGCCGTACATGTACGGCGCTGGTCGCGAAGGGGTTAAAGAACTTGGTCTCCACAGTGAGATAGATTGTGTACAATATATATACAGTATGTATGTATGTATATATATATATATATATATATATATATATATTAGAGATAAGCAAATCGATTCATTGATTCGTATCGAATCTTGGGAATTTTTAGCTGCGAAGCGAATCCGAATATTAGGTGATTCGCTTCGACTTTGTACGCATTCGCTATGTAGTTTGTCCTATAAATTATACGCTATTGCTACGTATAAGTTACTGTATACGCTGTTGCATACGAATTCAATTCATTAGCGAACTTTTACTGTTAGTTCGTTTATCGTGCGCAAAGGCCCGGGAAGAAAGCGGTCACCTGACCTAGCGGGCAGCGCTTGCTCTGATTGGCTCAGGCTCGGTAAGCCAGTGACGCATCACTTCTGCTGCGACTGCTGAGACGAGCAGAAGCACTGTGTGTGAAGTTCTGAGACTTGTTTTTTGAAAATTTGAAATAATAGCTCTGGGAATCCATATTACACATTTCAGGGATACTGCAGGGCAATTGCAGGGCCAGTTCAGGGCTAGTATTTAATCAAGCAGGGAGAGAGAGACAGGGAGATACAGGGACAAAGACCAGCTGCAGGGCCACAGAGTGAATTGAAAAATGTCTGGAATGGATAAGCAAAAGGGGTCCAGTTCCAGCCAGACTTTGAGCTTTAAAAAAAAGGAGAAGATGGCACAGGACAGCAGTGCCAAAAGACCTGTAGCCGGAGCATCTACTAGTAGTATTCGCAATACTTGGCCGTTGTTCCACCATGCTAACCCACCGAGGCGCAAAATTGTAGTGGAGGAGAAAGTAGATGAGGTAGTGGAGTGGATGGCACGCTCATCTCAGTCTCAGCCGGATGATCTGCTGTCATGTGCTGATACAGTATCCATATGTAGCCAGGGTTCAGACTCGTCCTGCTCCACCATTCCACTCAAGCAAACCCCGTCATTTTCTGTCACCTCTCGGGCTTTGGTCTTCCCTCCTAGTGGTGTCCCTTCTACAATTTCTAAAAAAAAAAGCCACCGAAGCCCACCTTATAATCCGGTGGTTATAGAGGACAGCCTCGATGAGGATTTCTTAGAGGGCAGTCAGAGTTTGGACTGCTCGGAATTGTCGGTTGGTGGGGAACAGTCTGATTTGCATTCCGAAAAATGTGTTGTGGAGGAGTCTGATGATGAATCTGATGTGTTAGACCGGAGGACCTGGGAAGCGGATCGGGCTGGTGAGGAGGATTTGAGCTCAGAGGAGGAGGGTGGTACTAGTAGTGGCAGCAACAGAGGGCAGAGGCGAGTTAGGCCCAGGGCTAGTGCTTCACTGGGAATAAGCGAGACCCCAAATATAGTGGGGCCGGCACCAGGGTGTAAGCGTGCAAGGGCTACAAGCTTGGCCAGCTGTGAAGGGCGCACGTCGGGTGTGTGGAAGTATTTTACCACTCTGCCGGGGGATAGCAGTATGGCCACATGTAATTTGTGTAAACAGAAATTGAGCCGTGGGAAAGCCACAAATGTTGGGACCACTGCTCTGTGGAACCATTTGAATCCCGGTGTGTAACTAGTACATCCACCTCATCGTCGGCCAGTGCGTGCATTTCTCCACCTCCTCTCATTCGGCAGCCGTCCATTGCCGAGTGCGTGGCCAGGAAGCAGTTTTACGCCACAAGTAATCCAACAGTGCGCAAACTGAATGGTCACCTGACAAAGTTGCTGGCTGTGCAGTCTCTGCCGTACCAGCTGGTTGACTGCCAAGCTTTTAGGGAGCTAATGGCTTGCGCTCAGCCACGCTGGCAGGTCCCTAGCCGGCATTACTTCTCCAACAAAGCTATCCCCGCCCTTTACTCCCACGTGGCTGACAAAATTGGACGCTCCGTGCAGCTGTCTCTCTCCAGCACGATGCACGTCACGGTGGACACCTGGAACAGTGCTTACGTCCAGGGACAATAAATGTCCTTTACTGCCCACTAGCTGAATGTATTTAGTGGCAGCGAGGCAGGAACACCCCAGCAACCCGGTCAATTGCTGTTGGCACCTCCACGCGCTTTCCAGCCAGGATTGCAGCAGACCACCCAACAACTATCCACTTCCACTTCCACCTCCATGGGCAGTCCGCCTGCTGGAGCATCAGGGCAGCGAGTTACCCACGCTTCTTCATATCACATGTGCAGTGTTAGACTTAGTTTGTCTTGGCAGTAGCAGCCACACAGGCCAGAGCTTGCTGCATTACATGAAGCAGCAAATAACACGCTGGCTGACTCCACGGCAGCTGGAAATGGGCAAGGTAGTGAGTGACAATGGGAAAAATATAGTGGCAGCACTGAACCTGGGTCAATTCTCGCATGCTCCCTGTATGGCACATGTCCTAAATCTAGTGGTGCAAAGATTTCTAAAAACGTTCACTGGCCTGCGCACAGTGCTGGCAAAGTCACGGAAGCTTTGCACTCATTTCAGCCATTCATATGTATCTCGCCACGCTCTGGTGGAACTGCAGCGTTAAAACGGTCTTCCGCCACACCGCTTAATAGGTGACGTGCCGACCCGGTGGAATTCCACTCTTCATATGTTGCAGCGACTCCTAGAGCAGTGTAAAGCAGTGGACGATTTTGTCCATTAGCAGCCACAATCTTCCAGCATAGGGAGCAGGTGCGGCTTTGATTTCCGGCAGTGGAGGCTGGCCCGAGATGCCTGCACTGTTCTAAGGCCACCAAATTGGTCAGCTGGGACAGCTGCGGTATGAACGACATAATTTTAATAATATTTGTGCTGGAAAAGACACTCACACTCATGCAGCAGGGGGCAAATGGGGGAAGGAAATCCTGGCCATTTGTCTACCCGCCATGCTGTCACTGTAGGGGAGCCCCAACGCCAAAGTTCCCTTGTGGAGTAGGAGGAGGATGAGGAGCTTCAGTTAGAGGAGGGGGAAGAGGAGGAGGATTTTAATGAGGGTGATGATGACCAGGAGGAAGAGGAAGAGACACAGGTGGAGGATGAGGATGATGAGACTTTCAGGGACACAGCAGTTTCTCAGAGAGAGGCCGAGATGGAAAGAAATGGCCTCTCAGGCACGCTGGGCAGGATGGCGAGCTGTATGCTCACATGCTTACGCACAGGCGTATCCTAAACATAAGGCAGACTGACGAATACTGGCTGGCGATGCTTCTGGACCCGCGGTATCAATCCAACATGGGGGATTGTTTTCCTCCCCAGGAAAGGGAAGAGAAATTAGTATCATTGCGGGAGAATCTATGTAGTAACCAGCCCCAGCCTGCTGCCAGCATGTCTGAGAAGGAGGTCCGGCCGAGTAATCCACCTTCTGCCACAACCAGAAGCAGCCAGTTAAGCCTAATTAGTATGATGCAGGAATTTTTCTCTGCAGGCTCCCAACAGCTGCAGCCAAGTGAGCAGGCCCAGATCACCCGCCTCAATGAGCGCGGTTCCGGCCCCACACGTGTACCTGCGGCAGCACGGATCCGGAGGGACCCTTCACCCGCCGGATCCGGGCTGCCTCTAGTGTAGAAGTAGCCTTACATTCAACTCTAATGAACAGTTGTAGCTACATGGGAATAGTTTGGGGCTGGAGGATCCCATTCCTAACCACTAGTGCTCTTACTGCAGCTGCACTCCCACATAGCTTGGATGAAAAATAAATTAAATATGTTTTACACTTACTAGAGGCTGCAGGTACTTCAGGGGCTGTCCTGCCTCGACGGTGGTGACGCCGTCGTTGACGGTGCTCTGCAACATAAAAATGTACACAATTGTTAGATGATGACTCTTTTTAATACTACCACATACTACTATTAAGATATTATGGGTGTGAGAGGGGGGCCATATCATATTTTTTTCTTCTAAAAAGGTATTAATGTTATCGTCGCAATAACTTTCTTTATATCGTTAACACGGTGTGGTAAGAATACTTTGGATATCGCCCACTGACAGTAGCTGCAGCATGGGCACGTCTTTGAGTCTGTGTTTAGGAGGAGAAAGCGCTAAATATGAAGGGGCATATAAGGGTACTTTCTTTTGAACTAGTGCATTTGCCTGACACAAACGGGAAAATGGCCAGCACCATTAACAATAATGACTAGAATACCTTCACTTAAGTTGTTTGGGATGAGAGTTAGAGGTGTTGCCTAGCATGAAACAAAATTACTGCAGCGCACTACGCACGACCACGTTGTGCTTCTATACTTTTTCATTATTGGCAGTGACTGCTGGTATATATACAATACAGTACGCTAATTTTTTTTACATGTTTTTACTTACCAAATATTTTGTTACTCACCCTGCCGTATCTCTGCACGGATCTCATTAAGCCACTCTGGGCATTTGAATTTCAGATCGGACCATTTCTGCTGGATCTGACCCGGGGTCTGCACGGTGTGGAAGCGATGGCGCAGGCCTTGGATCACCTGCTGGATCACCTCCTTCTTATGCTGGTTTGGATGGCGGTGTGTGCCATCGTAATCCTCTGTCCATCAGCCGGATCAGGGCCTCTCGCCGTGTGTGCCTTTGTATTACGTAATCACGTAGACAATAGTACGCTGAGGATTCGTACGCTATTTGTACGCTCATGCGTACGTCTTCTAAGAAGTTGCGTACATTTTTTAAATGAACGTTCGTTATTAGTGCGCGAATGTTCGCTAATAGCACATAATAGCGTATATTTTGTACGCTAATACAACGAATCTATTCGGCGAATATACGAACCCTAGGAAAGGGTTCACTCATCTCTACCACACTAACAGTAAAATGGTAACAATGTTTTGAACTTTTGACTTTCAGGCTCCATATCTCACCATCCACTACAGCTTCGAACATGAGGCTACCATCCATTTTATAGACAATCATCTTGGCTATATCATACATAAATTGGACTTGCAAGTATTTAGCATATGATTAGTTATGTAGATTCTTGTCATGTAACTGCATTGTTACTGATTTGTTCCTAAAATTCTTAATTTTAATTTTTATTATTTTGTCAGTATTATATAAATCCACCTTTGGCTTTCAACACTGCCTGAATCCTTCTCGGCATGCTTTCGATCAGATTCAAGAATGTCTCGACCAAAATCTATTCCCAGGTCTCTTCTACACGTTCCCAATGTTGGTGCATACTCGCTATGAATACAGCTTTTTCTTCAACTCTATCCACAAATGTTTGATTGGGTTGAGGTCTGGAGACTGTGGGGGGCAATTCAACACCTGTACTTCATTGTCAGTGAACCATGTCGAGTCTTTGTCCTGCTGGAACACTATGTTGTCCTTTTCATACCCATAGTACTCGAGTGTACGAAGCAACTCGTATTGTAGAATACTCACATATAGCTCAACTTTGAGACCACCATTGATCCTGGTCAAGTATCAAACGCCTTTGGCTGCAAAACAATCCCATATCATCAGGCTTCCTCCACCGAACTTGAAAGTTCATTTAATTTTTTAATTTTGTTAGCCCTCTTTTCCCTTGTTTCTTCCATACCCGTTTGCACCCATCATAGCCCAGTCTAAATCAACAGTTTCCAGTTTTCTACTGTCCATTGTTCTTACTTTTTTTGCAAACTCAAGTCGACGCTTCTTATGACGATATTGAAATCTAGGCTTCTTCACCTTTTTTGGGGCCATCATTACAGACTTGTGTAATGCATGTCGTATGGCGCTTACATGGACATCTGTGATCTCATTATGAAGCATACAAGCCACCTCCACTGCCATGTTTGTCGTGCCAAAGCTAATAAACCTTGTGAGGAGCCGAGTCGACTTGTTGATTCCGATATTTTGCCTGGACATCCACCTCTTGGCTTTGGAATGGATGAATGGACTTCATTTCATATTCTTCCAACTGCCATGGTACTCACATGATGCAGTTTGGCAATTTTATTGGCCGAGATCCTGCTATCAATGATGGATGATGCTGTTTCTCTTTTCTTGGGAAATCTTCTTAATGGCTGCTCCTGGATTCAAAACAGTGGCCATTCGCTTGGGAGTGAATCTAATAACACACTTAGTCATTTTTTGTCACCTTACATCAATAAAGGCGTAATACCAAGTGATTAAAACGTCCAATATAGACCAAAATAATACCAATCAAAGCACCATCTCAATCAGCAAAAAATGAGGCCCTACATGAGAAAATCACCCACAAAAATGTAAAAAAAAAATGGCTTTCAGAAAATGGAGACACAAAAGCATGATTGTTATGCAAGCAGCTGTGGACCCCGCCCTTGGAGGGGCATGACTAAGTAACTACCTGGTCTTCACTAGAGCCTCTGATGGTGAGGATAGGCTTGGACCATTAGCGAAATTACCAGGTACCACTCCAGAGCAGTCCCCAGGTCAGTGGCAGCTGACCAAGGGGTCAGAGATACCGGTGCAAGCACAGAGGGGAAAGAATAAGTCAGGAAGTCCAGAATCAGGGCAGGCAGTGATCAAGCAAAGTCTGTAATCGAAGTTCAAGGGCAGAGGCAGGCGGCAATCAAGCAATGTCAGTTCAATCCAGAAGCAGGGTCTGGTACACAAAAAAGCAGAACATCAAAACACCTTCACACAAGGAGCTAGACAAGCTAATAACCAAGATTGCTCAGATGCCTTCCTCGGGCAGGAAGCACCTTTAAATATTTCCTGCAATCCAGCCATAGGCTGGGGAGATAGAGGGTGTGTACATGCTGCCTCACAAGGGAAGAGACGTACGCCCGTGCATGCCATAACAACAGTACAAGACTCAAGCAGAAAGTAAGCTCTCGCACAGTGCACAGATACAGCAGTTAAGCTGCCTGCTGCCCGCACTTATCAGTATGGTGCACTGCAGCAGGAGGGAACGAGGGAGCCCAGCGCATACAATTTAGCATACAAATTCGTACGCATTAGCGTACAATGCGTAGCATTAGCATACAAA
Source organism: Rhinella marina (assembly GCA_900303285.1). NCBI lineage: Eukaryota > Metazoa > Chordata > Amphibia > Anura > Bufonidae > Rhinella > Rhinella marina. The sequence continues at coordinate 16,137 of ONZH01025717.1, forward strand.
TTTGTATGCATTAGGGTACAATGCGTAACATCAGCATACAAATTCATACGCATTAGTGTACAATGCGTAGCATTAGCATACAAATTAGTACGCATTAGAATACTCAAGCATCGCACTCGAGCACATGCGGTGTTCGGCCGAACACCGAGCGGACCCGAGTGTAGGCATGCTAGGCCGAACAGCAAGTTCGGGCGAGCATGCTCGCTCAACACTATTTCTAATGTTTTAAAAAAATAAAGTTACATTTACAAAATGATATCAACATAAAGTTGACATATAGAAAATATAAAGTAATAACTATTTTGTTAGGTATCATTATCTGCCTTAAAAGCAGAGAAATTCAGATTTTGAAAATTGCAATCCCCCCCACGCACAAGTTTTCAGGAAATTCCATTTTTTTTAAATAAATAAGGTGATTTGTATTGACTCAAATTTACCACTATTATGACAGTCTCATAATGGCTTGGATAAGTAAAAGTGTTCCAAAATTATTACCACAGAAACTGACACACTTCAGATTTCCAAAATTCGGCCTGGTTCTTAAGGGGAAAAAATGTCTCAGTACTGATAAACCATGAAAAATATGAGAAAACAAAACATAACTTGCTAAGAAAAGTTTGTCTTTACCTCTTTCCATTTGGATATCTATAAATGGCTACAGAAAGAAGTTTTAAGAGATTTCCTGCAGTGAGACAAGTCTTTCAGTGCTCCCACCCCTCCATCTTTGGCTGCAGAGAGGCTGTTATCAGTTTACATGCACTCTCCTGACCTCACAGTCACACAGGGAGTTCAGGAAAGGGATGGGGCTTAACTCCAATACACTTCAATGGACAGTCAGAACGTCAAGCACTGGAAAGCGTAGCAACTTTTTACAAAACCTCCTCCTATGTGTGTGCAGGGATACTAGACAGTACCAGTGCACTGACACCACCGACAATGCTACCCAGCTTTTCCAGGTGCCTGAATGTCAAGTTTACCTATATAAGCAGAAATGATTTCTCACTGTCTGTCTAGGCAAATCTGACATCTATTCTTGTGGGAAAGCTGGATTGCAAGTCTTGAGGATCTGCACATAGTATCCACACCCTTACATTATGCAAGTAACCCAGCTTTCCCAGAACTCTGAAAGGAAAAATTGCATAGCTATGGCACTATATAGGGCCCATTCAGACGGCCGTAATGCTTTGTGGATCCGCAAAACACGGATACCGGCCGCAACCATAATGGAAAATGATTATTCTTGTCTGCTATTGTGGACAAGAATAGGACATGTTCTATCTTTTCCACGGAGCTGCGGAACGGAACCACGGATGCGGACAGCACACTATGTGCTGTGCGCATTTTTTGCGGTCCCATTGAAATGAATGGGTCCGCACACGTTCCACAAAATTGCGGAACGGATGTGGACTTATTCATATGGCCTTCTGAATAAGCCCTTAGGAAGAGGGGGATTTGTCATGGTAGATTTAGTACTTTGCAGTCTATTAAAATTCAACATGCTGATAACCCAGCTTTCCCAGGACCCTAAAAAGCAAATCTGCCTAGCTATGGCAATATTTAGAAATGTGGACAAGGATTTATCTTGATAGATTTGGTAGGCCATAAATATACTATATTATCAAGACAACCATGATTATATACTATATATGTGGTTTGATCTCCAACATTTCACATGCTCCCCAGCTTTCCAAAGGTGCTGAAAGGCAAATCTACACAGCTGTGAAGGGAGGAATTATAAGTGCATAACTGGGCAGATTAGATGATTCAACTGTATGTACTATGGCTGGTACTATGCATGTACAACAGCATGTAGTATTGGCACTGTGGTTGGTACTGTTACTAAATCTATTTTGGACTATTTGTAACTAGGAGATTCCTTAAAAAAAATGGCCACTCTCTCTGTGTAGACAAAAATTATCCAGACTAAACCCAGCCCCCTCCTACTATACTTCCTGGCTCATGTACACTAGCATCCAAGGGTGAGAGAGAGGGGGGAGAAGACATGGCTGCAGCCTGAGGGAACAATGCACTGCCTTTGTATTGTATTTTTCATGGTGTGCAATTGTCAAAACAAGAGTAAATAAAGACACATAAGGAGATTATGTTGGTTGTTCTTTTTTGTGTCTGGATTCTGGGTTTAGTTCCCCTTTAAGAGGAAATATTGTAACATGACATAAGAAAAACTGCTATAAATAGCGCCAGTTTGCAGGACAAATGTCAAGAATTTAGAATTCCCCTAATCCCCTCAGGTTTGTCAAATATATTCATTAATGGTAGTCCAATTTGGTCCTTCACATTAAGCCTAAATTATACTTTCAGTACAACTTAGCATCACATATAATGAATGATTCCCCTAGATTTTTTTTCCAGTCAGTGCATTTAGCTTTTCTCCCTGAATCATGTCTTCTGGCGACCTTGATATGGTCCAGGATGTCTATGTTTGGAAGTTGTGTCATTCACAGTCATGTTAATTCTCTGCACCAAGATTTAGTTTCACTGCCTTTCAGAGAAGCGGTGTGTAACCGTCTCCACAGCTGCTGACATTGCATTGAATATTTTTCCCATGTAACAGTGTCATTATAACTTCCATTCTGAGTGATGCGTATGAATTATATCTAATAACCTTCAGATTTTTCCTTGCAAATCTAAAGCTATTTTTTATAGTAGTTGCTCAGCTGTGAAGCTTTGATATCTAAAACCACAAAGGTTCAAAGAACACCCATTAGTCATGTATGAAGCTGCTTGTCCTCACGCTGCATACCATTGTCTGATAGGGACTTCTTAATTAAAGATTTGGCAGGAGCCCTTGTGTCTGGTTCTGTGATGACCATATGCAGATACTCTGCATTACAGCCTAAACCCCAATAACAGATAATGACCTCTGGCGCCCTAACTCTTCACTTTTTCCAATAACGTATCTACTGTAGTTTATCTACATAGCACTTCACATTTTGTTTTTCTTTAGCGCTTTAATTGCTGTACTGGACTATTGTATGTCATAGCACAAATGTTTTCTGTAAGTTGTGGCTATGTTGTCCTCCTGTATTGCTGTTTTGTATGGCTTGGGTATATGATAAACCTAGAGTATAAAGGTCACCTATAAAGAAAAACTCCAGTAACAGTTTAGTCTAGTAGTCTAATTTATAATACACATTTTAACTTACATAATGTAATGATTTTGCCTTTTTTTATAGTAATAAGCACTTTGAGTTGGCCACAGTCTCTCTGGTTAGTCTTTAATATGATGTAGTACAGTGTTTCTCAGCTCCAGTCCTCAGGGCCCACCTGCCGGTCAAGATTTGAGAACCTGTGGTAGGTTCTGATGCATTGACACTAATTGCATCACCTAAAATCCTAAAAACATGACTGGCAGGTGGGTCCTGAGGACTGGAGCTGAGAAACACTGATGTAGTAGTTTCCTTTCTAGGTGGACTCTGCATGTTTCAAAGTATCATATCTGACTCACTTGTGAGTGTGTTTCTGTGTGCTCCTTAATATGTTCTGTGTGTTGCTTAGTAACAGTTTTTGAAGGAGGTTTTGAGACATATTTTTCTGCATAAAAAAAGAGAATCAGATATATAAAGGAAGGACTTATAAGGACTTAGCTGCAAAACCTGCAAGAAAATCTGACTCAAAACCTCCTCCAAAAAACTCTTTATGAACCTACCCATATAGCAGGATACATATTTTTATCACTAGATCATCTTAGTGTCTTACTCCTTTAAAGAGGTATTCTCAACTAAGACATTGATGGCGTATGACTAGGATATGCCACCATTGTCAGATAGATGTGCAGGGGTATAGCGAGAGAGGGGCAAGTGAGAGATGTACCTCGGGCACAGGGGGTTGAGGGGGTGCCCGGTCAGGTCATTTACATGGTGAGCTGAAGCAGAAGTCCACACATCACTGAGTCAGAGGAGCATGCAAGCCTAGGAATCAGCCTCCTCCTACACATGTGTCCGATCATCATTCAGGGCTTTTTTTACTTTATTAATGGATCTGGTAGAGGCTACTACTAAAAGGGGGCAAAATATTGGCATTACTGCTGTTAAGGGGCACAAGGTGGACATTACTACAGTGAAGGAGGAACAAAGTGGGCATTACTACAGTGAGGGGTGTAACTACTGTGAGGGGGCACAATGTAGGCATAACTATAGTGAGGGGGCACAATGTGGGCATTAGTACTGTGTGCCAGCACTAAGGGGAAAGCTATGCCCTATATAACCCTGTTATAGCATTGAGATGGCTCAGTCTTACAGGGCTAGCACAGCACCCCTTGCTGGAGATTTAACAGCAACAGATACCATATCTTCCTTATGTGATTATTCTTTTTGCTCTATCACAACAGAGACCTTCTGGTTCCAGCAGACATCAGGTCAACACTTCAGCGAAACCCTGGATGCGGTAGGACCAATAGTTTTTTTATCTTAAGGTGTATTGGTACCGCCATATACTCTATGACCAGGGGTGTACAACGTTTTCTGGGTGGGGGCCACATTGTCAGACTGAACCAACAAGGGTCGAAAATCAAATTTAAAAGGGTTTTAAGAATGGAAATACTGTAATTTATGGTGTATCGTACATACAGTATATACAATAAATGCCTGGTTACACCACAAGGAGTCCCATCTAATGGGAGAATACATGAAAAATATCCACTCCTCCAGAGGAACATTTTTTGGCCTGCAACACTCCTACTAGGTACCCTCCACAAGGAGAAACAGTACCCCCAGATGTCTGAATAAGTGGCATACCCCTTATTTCCAAGGTGGGTTTCAGATGTATGTGCAAGGGGCGGCAGAAAACTTCATGGGACACCAATTCCATGATGATTTCACTCAGATTTAAACAAATTCAGTCCGAAAGCTGCATGCAATCTGACACGTGTGAACATACCGTTACATTTTTTCTTGAATAAAAAGACTGATGAGCTACTTTGCGTAGAACAATACATAGTAGCATACATCGCAATACCTAAATATATATATATATATATATATATATATATATATATATATATATGTAATGTGCATCTCTGAAAGGCATCTGCTTCCCTTATATAGACTGATCCCTTTAATCTTTTCTCCCTGCCTTAACCGCAGGCAAGTTGTCTGCGCAGTTTTGTAAATCCTTTGTGTGGTAAGGTCCACCCTGTAATCATTTACATTAGCCCGGCAGCTCTTACAGAGGACACTTCAGTTATGCAGCAAGTGCCAGCTTCTGCTTTATCCTGGGACATTCTTGGCTGTAGAAGTGAAGCCTGCACCTGTTTCCCCACTATGACAACACAGGAGTTTGAAAGCAAAATATTAATATCCTGGTGCTCACACGCAGTGACACAATCATCCACTTAAAAATCTGGGACATGGCATGTGTTATACATATATGCTCAAAAGCCTCCTCCACCGAAGCCATTCTCACAAACTCCTAAAATCTAATAAAGCTAATTAGGTTTTTTACTAGAAGTCCTATTCCATGCATAGGGTGGACATGCTTCCTTGCTTGCACTGTCAGTAATACCTTCTGGCAGCACATGGTGTTAATTTAGTTAACACACACATAACTTCAGTGACTAATCTACTACTCGGTATTTCTCAAAGCGACGATCAGTCTAAAACCAAGATGCTTAAATTTAGATCATGCCTGTATGGTGATTCCTTCGCATTACTCCATCAGACATTATTCCTGCTCTGGCTGCCTCTTTGTGATCAAGAAAAGTTTAGTGCAGTAATTCCTACTTTGCAATGTAATGAATGAACAGAAGCGAGAGTTGTCAAGGTTTAATTGGTATTTTATACATTATGAGAGTCATTTATCATTTAAGGTTGTTTTTATGTTGGTTTTAAGTCTGGCTTTGCTTTGTATGCTTGCCCCAAATGTATGCACTGTTGCACCTTAATAGTATATGTGGCGTAAGTGTAATATGGTTTACACCTTTAGGTGTAAAAGTAGAGCGGGGGTTGTCTTTCGTGTGCTGCGACTTTTGCAAAAGTTGCACATAGTGAGGCCACTTTCACATTAGCGGCAGCACGGATCCAGCGGGTGAAGGGTGCTCCGGCCCCACACGTGTCACATACACATACACACACACATAGACATACACATAGACATACACACAGACATACACAGACATACTTACATGCTCCCAGCAGCTCCGGAGGAGGAGGAAGATTCCCCACAGTGCCCTCTGCTGGAGGGAGAATCTTCCTATGTGAGCGGAGTCCTCCTCCTCCTGTGATGTGCAGAGCTGCTGGGAGCATGTAAGTATGTCTGTGTATGTGTATGTCTGTGTGTATGTCTGTGTGTACAGATGCGTCCACACTTAACTTATCTCCAAACTCAGAGTGGTGACAGTTTTGTCCTGATAGCAAAACAACATGATATTGCGAGATTGTAACTAAACTCTAAAAAACTGCAATACACGTCACAACCACTGGGCGGTGAGTGCTCCACATTTAGCTGATTGCTCAGCTGCTTTTTCTTTTGTTTAGAGCTGCTGGCCTCAGATGTGAGATATTTATTGGTAAGAGATCTATTGAGAATATTTAATGTGCTAAAGTCAAACACATGAGAGAAAAGGAAAACTAAATAGAGTATCCAAACATTGTGTGTTACCGTCAGCTGGACTGTGTATCTAATCCTATCTTAAGTAATACTGTCTACAGAGTCGTGTATCTAAGCCTATTATGTGTGATACTGTCTGTGTAGCAGTGTATCTAATCCTGTCATGTGTGATACTAACTACAGTGTCGTGCATCTAAGCCAATTGTGTGTGATACTGCTTGAAGAGTTGTGTATCTAATCCTATCATATATAATACTGTCTGAAGAGTTGTGTATCTAATCCGATCATATGTAATACTGTCTGCAGAGTTGTTTATCTAAGCCTATCATGTGTGATACTGTCTGCTTAGCTGCGTATCTAATCCTACCTTGTGTGACACTGTCTGCTTAGATGTGTATCTAATCCCACCTTGTTTGATACTGTCTGCTGAGCTGTGTATCTAATCCTATCATGTGTGATACTGTTTGCAAAGTTGTGTATCTAATCCTATAATGTGTGATACTGTTTGCAGAGTTGTGTATCTAATCCTATCATATGTGATACTGTCTGCGTATCCGTGTATCTAATCCTATCATGTGTGATACTGTCTGCTAAACTGCGTATCTAATCCTATCATGTGTGATACTGTTTGCTGAACTCTGTATCTAATCCTATTCTGGGCGACAGCGTCTGCTATGCTGTGTATCTAATCCTATCATGTGTGATACAGTTTGCAAAGTTGTGTATCTAATCCTATCCTGTATGATACTGTCTGCTGAACTGTGTATCTAATCCTATTCTGGGTGACAGTGTCTGCTAAACTGCGTATCTAATCCTATCATGTGTGATACTGTCTGCTGAGCTGTGTATCTAATCCTATCACGTGTGATACTGTCTGCTGAACTGTGTATCTATTCCTATCATGTGTGATACTGTCTAAGAAGCGATTAGATGTATGCGTATAGAGTGTGATACTGTCTGCTGAGCTGTGTATCTAATTCTATTAGGTGTGATACTGTCTGCTGAGCTGTGTATCTAATTCTATTAGGTGTGATGCTGTCTGCTGAGCTGTGTATCTAATCCTACCTTGTGTTATAGTTTTCTGCTGACCTGTGTATCTAATTCTAGTTGGTGTGATACTGTCTTGAAGCTATTGTTGTATCTTTATAGAGTGTGATACAGATAGAGATAAGGAGCTCTCCTTTGTGAATATACTGTACACTCAGCCACTGCTCAGATAAGAGAGGTGGGGGAGGTGCTCATGTATTTCAGTCCCTGTATTTCCCTGTCTTGTGGATGAGGCCTAATTACCAGTTAAGAGCTTATTTTTAGAAAAAAAAAAAAAACTTTCCACAGATCACTGGTGCCACTGGTTTTGTCCCCCTTACATTTTTTAAATTATTTAGCAGACCCAGGTCTGTGGACCTTTAGAAAAAATACTCGAGTACTCCTGATTCAGGGTTTAATTTGAACAAACTTTAATTATGGGTTTAATGCAGAAAATAACAATTGCACCATTTTTATTTACAACATCTCCCAATCCTAATGAATTACCATCGGGCAGCTGTAGTCCAGAACCACAGCATGGATCTAGGGCTGCCCTTTACTCTTCCATGGATAACATGAAAAGCTTTAGTGATACAGAATGTTACATGCCAGTGGCATTGCCTTTCTACTGTCTAATGAGCTGTGTATCTAATCCTAAGGCTTAGGAGTGGAACTGAGGGAGGTGGGAATTTTGTTAAGGCCTTTTTCACACGAGCGTCACGGATTAGGTCAGGATGCGTTCAGGGTGCGTTCAGGAAAACTCGCACCATTTTGCAAGCAAGTTCAGTCAGTTTTGTCTGCGATTGCGTTCAGTTGTTCAGTTTTTTCCGCGCGGGTGCAATGTGTTTTGATGCGTTTTGCACACGCGTGATTAAAAACTGATGGTTTACAAACAACATCTCTTAGCAGGGCTGAGTGAAAAACGCAGAATATAGAACATGCTGCGTTTTTCACTCAACGCAGAACTGATGCTTATGTAAACAGACCCATTGAAATGAATGAGTCAGGATTCAGTGCGGGTGTTATGCGTTCACGTCACGCATTGCACCCGCGTGGAAAACTTGCTCGTATGAAAGGGGCCTAAACGGTGTTTTATTTTAATTTCCCAAGGTTTCCTGTCTTTCCTTTCTTACAATTCCCTCTAGAGAGGAAGGTTTTTTATTGCAGAACAGATCTGGGCAGGAGGTCAGATGGAGGGAGAGATAAGAAGTTCCTTGCTGGGTGCAGGGGTTTTAGGCCCCATTCACACGACCGTATATTTGCGGGCCCACATTACTGCGGACCCTCAAATATACGGGGGCCGCCCGGCGTGTGTTCCGCAGCGCTTGGAACACACGCCGTGCGGCCCCATTGAAAATGACTATACTTGTCCGCGCTACGGACAAGTATAGGACATGCTTCAAAAGAGCCGCGGCACGGAGCTAGCACCACAGAGGTGAATGGGGCCGCATCTATTCCCGCATTTTTGCGGATAGATATGGCCCCATTCATACAGTCGTGTGAATGGGGCCTTAGGCAGTGCAGGAAAATAGGGGTGATAGTTGTGGGAAGCAGAAACATTGTTTGCATTGAAATTTAGTTACAATTCTGGGATAATATGATTTTGTGCACTAAGGCCTCTTTCACACTAGCGTTAGCACGGATCCGGCACCTAAAGGGTGCCAACAGATCCATGCTAACGCTGATACATGTGTGGAGCCGTAGCAGCGCTCCGGCCCAACACATGTTGACAGACATTGAGGCAGCAATACATACAGACATACACACACAAACACATACATACTTACATACTCCAGCCCGGGACGCCGGCAGCACATTTTCACGCGCCTCCTGCGCGCAGTGATGACGATTCCCCACAGCGCCCTCTGCTGGGCGCAGTGGGGAAACGTCATAGCTGCGCGCAGGAGGCGCGTGAAGACGTGCTGCCCGTGTCCCGGGCTGGAGTATGTGAGTATGTATGTATGTATGTATGTCTGTATGTATCTATTTCTGTGTAGCCGGATCCGGAATGACCCCCCATTGCAAGTCAATGGAGGACAGATCCGGATTACTGGTGTGTCACACCAAACGGATCCGTCCCCATTGACTTGCATTGGGGGTCATTCCGGATCCGGCTTGGTGCGGATGCCTGGACCGGAGAGAAAACCGCAGCATGCTGCGGTTTGTTCTCCGGTCTGAAGACGGAACGGAATGCTTTCAGGAGCATTCCGTTGTCTTCAGTTCAGTTTTGTCCCCATTGACAATGAATGGGGACAAAACTGAAGCGTTTTTTTCCGGTATTGAGCCCCTATGACGGAACTCAATACCGGAATTTAAAAACGCTAGTGTGAAAGTAGCCTTAGAAAGTTTGCATTTTGGATGAAGACCAATGTCTCAGCAGAAGTAAAGCCTTACATTTACACGTCTAAGTGTGAACAATAGAGGAGGGACTGTATTTCCCTAATCAGGGACTAATCAAACAACAGCAGGATACAATGGTGAATAGTCAGGTAATAAAGACACAGGGAATGGAGACTGGACCATTGACATAAGCAGCAAATATGAGGCCTGGACACTTAGATGATAGGACAGTTGTGAGAAGCTACAGTATAATGCTGAATGCTAATATACCAGGAGCCAAAGCCAGAAGTAGAAATCCTTCCTTTATAGTACTAAGGCTACTTTCACACTAGCGTTATTGTTTTCCGGTATTGAGCTCCGTCATAGGGGCTCAATACCGGAAAAAAATGCTTCAGTTTTGTCCCCATTCATTGTCAATGGGGACAAAACTGAACTGAAGAGAACGGAGGCTCCAAAATACATTCCATTCAGTTTAGTTGCGTCCGCAGGCCGGAGAGAAAACCGCAACATGTTGTATTTTACTTTCCATCCTGGGGATCCAGAGCAAAACGTCATGACCCACAATGCAGGTCAATGGGGACAGATCCGTTCTGTCTGACACAAGAGAAACCAGATCCGTCCTCCATTGACTTTCGATGGAGCTAATAACGGATCAGTCCCAGCAATGTTACAGATAATACAACCGGATCCGTTCATAACTGATGCAGACGGTTGTATTATCAGTAACGGAAGCGTTATTACTGAACACTGCCGGATCCAGCAATAACACCAGTGTGAAAGAAGCCTAATTCCTTTCCAATCCGTTTCTGTTGTCAGGTCTGCTTCAAATCCTCATCCAGAAAACTTTGTGTATTTACCCTTAGTGCATTCACATGACCATATTTTTGGTCTGCATCCGATCCACATTTTTTGAGGACCCATTCATTTCAATGGGGGCAAAAAGATGTGGACAACACCATGTGCTTCCTGCATCTGAATGTCTGCTCCATGGCCCCACCAAAAATATAGAACCTGTTCTCTTCTTGTCTGATTTGCAGGGGGAATTCTCCATTGGCAATATAGGATGGGCAATATATATTTATTGGCAATGCATGCAATATGAGGAGGGAGGTGGAAGGAGGATTATATATACTTATTATATACTGGCACTACAGATTTATAAGGGCTGAAATAAGGCCAAGGACTAAGCAGGAGTTGATTGATGGAATGCTTATGTTCTGGGATGACGTCCTAACTGTACAACAATTACATTGATCTGTATAAAGTCCTTCTGTTAGTGATAGAATAGAAAGCCACTGGCATGTAACATTCTGTATCACTAAAGCTTTTCATGGAAGAGTAAAGGGCAGCCCTAGATCCATGCTATGGTTCTGGACTACAGCCGCCCGATGGTAATTCATTAGGATTGGGAGATGTTGTAAATAAAAATGGTGCAATTGTTATTTTCTGCATTAAACCCATAATTAAAGTTTGTTCAAATTAAACCCTGAATCAGGAGTACTCTAGTATTTTTTCTAAAGGTCCACAGACCTGGGTCTGACGAAATAATTTAAAAAAATGTAAGGGGGACAAAACCAGTGGCACCAGTGCTCTGTGGAAAGGTTTTTTTTTTCTCTTTCTAAAAATAAGCTCCACCTCAGGGACTGAAAGCAATAAACATGTTTTGTGCTATATTTTCCATTAGCAACATGAATGGGCTTCTATAACTTAGGCTACTTTCACACGAGCGTTTTATAATTCCAGTATTGAGTTCTGTCATAGGGGCTCAATACCGGAATAAAACGCTTCAGTTTTGTCCCATTCATTGTCAATGGGGACAAAACTGAACTGAAGACAACGGAGGCTCCTGAAAGCATTCCGTTCCGTTTTCAGACCGGAGAACAAACCGCAGAATGCTGTCCAGGCATCCGCACCAAGACGGATCCAGCATCACCCCCAATGAAAGTCAATGGGGACGGATCCGTTTGGTGTGACACAATGGTGAACGGATCCGTCACCTGCACACATACATACATACATACATACATACATACATACACACATACAGATATACACATAAACATACACATACATACTTACATGATCCCGGCAGGTCTCCACAGCGCAGGAGGAGCAGGACAGCACGCACATAGGACGATTCCAGCAGAGGGCGCTGTGGGGAATCGTCCTATGTGCGCGCTGTCCTGCTCCTTCTGCGCTGTGGAGACCTGCCGGGAGCATATAAGTATGAATGTGTATTTGTATGTGTATATGTGTGTGCGTATGTATGTAAGTGTGTAGGTGACGGTTCCGTCCTGAACTCCATTGAAAGTCAATGGAGGACGGATCCGTTTACCATTGTATCACACCAAACGGATCCGTCCCCATTGACTGCATTGGGGGTCATTCCGGATCCTTTTTGGTGCGGATGCCTGGACCGGAGAGAAAACCGCAGCATGCTGCGGTTTGTTCTCCGGTCTGAAGATGGAACGGAATGCTTTTAAGAGCATTCTGTTGTCTTCAGTTCAGTTTTGTCCCCATTCACAATGAATGGGGACAAAACGGAAGCGTTTTTTTCCGGTATTGAGCCCCTATGACGGAACTCAATACCGGAATTTAAAAACGCTAATGTGAAAGTAGCCTTACTTAACTGGTAATCAGGCCTCATCCACAAGACAGGGAAATACAGGGACTGAAATACATGAGCACCTCCCCCACCTCTCTTATCTGAGCAGTGGCTGAGTGTACAGTATTTACACAAAGGAGAGCTCCTTATCTCTATCTGTATCACACTCTATAGAGATACAACAATAGCTTCAAGACAGTATCACACCTAATAGAATTAGATACACAGGTCAGCAGAAAACTATCACACAAGGTAGGATTAGATACACAGTTCAGCAGAGAGTATCACACCTAATAGAATTACATACACAGCTCAGCAGACAGTATCACACTCAAACGCATACATCTAATCGCTTCATAGACAGTATCACATATAATAGGAATAGATACACAGCTCAGAAGACAGTATCACACAAGGTTGGATTAGATACACAGCTCAGCAGACAGTATTACACTCTATACGCATACATCTAATCGGTTCATGGACAGTATCACACATAATAGGATTAGATACGTAGTTTAGCAGACACTGTCACCTAAATTAGGATTAGATACACAGCTCAGCAGACAGTATCACACATAATAGGATTAGATACACAACTTAGCAGATGCTGTCATCCAGAATATGATTAGATACAGAGTTCAGCAGACAGTATCACACAAGATAGGATTAGATACACAACTCTGCAAACAGTATCACACATGATAAGATTAGATATGCAGTTTAGCAGACAGTATCACACATGATAGGATTAGATACACAGCTCAGCAGACAGTTTCACACATGATAGGATTAGATACACAGCTCAGCAGACAGTTTCACACATGATAGGATTAGATACACAACTCTGCAAACTGTATCACACATGATAGGATTAGATACACAGTTTAGCAGAGGCTGTCACCCAGAATAGGATTAGATACACAGTTCAGCAGACAGTATCACACAAGATAGGATTAGATACACAGATATGTAGGCAGTATCACCCAGAATAGGATTAGATACCCATCTTAGCAGGCAGTATCACACATGATAGGATTAGATACACAGTTCAGCAGACAGTATCACACATGATAGGATTAGATATCCATCTTAGCAGACAGTATCACACATAATAGGAATAGATACACAGCTCAGAAGACAGTATCACACATGATAGGATTAGATACACAGTTCAGCAGACAGTATCACACATGATAGGATTAGATACACAACTTAGCAGATGCTGTCATCAGAATAGGATTAGATACAGAGTTCAGCAGACAGTATCACACAAGATAGGATTAGATACGCAGTTTAGCAGACAGTATCACACATTATATGATTAGATATACAGCTCAGCAGACAGTATCACACATGATAGGATTAGATACCCATCTTAGCAGACAGTATCACACATGATAGGATTAGATACCCATTTTAGCAGACAGTATCACACATGATAGGATTAGATACGCAACTCTGCAGATAGTATCACACAGGATAGGATTAGATACACAACTCTGCAGATCGTATCACACATGATAGGATTAGATACACAGTTTAGCAGACGCTGTCGCCCAGAATAGGATTAGATACACAGTTCAGCAGAAAGTATCACACAAGATAGGATTATATACCCATCTTAGCAGACAATATCACACATGATAGGGTTAGATACACAGTTCAGCAGATAGTATAACACATGATAGGATTAGATACACAGATATGTAGGCAGTATCACCCAGAATAGGATTAGATACCCATCTTAGCAGGCAGTATCACACAAGGTGGGATTAGATACACAACTCTGCAAACTGTATCACACATGATAGGATTAGATACCCATCTTAGCAGACAGTATCACACATGATAGGATTAGATACGTAGTTTAGCAGACAGTATCACACAGGATAGGATTAGATACACAGCTCAGCAGACAGTATCACCCAGAATAGGATTAGATACACAGTTCAGCAGACAGTATCACACATGATAGGATTAGATACCCATCTTAATAGACTGTATCACACATGATAGGCATAGATACACAGCTCAGAAGACAGTATCACACATGATAGGATTAGATACACAACTTAGAAGATGCTGTCATCCAGAATAGGGCCAGATACAGAGTTCAGCAGACAGTATCACACAAGATAGGATTAGATACACGACTCTGCAAACAGTATCACACATGATAGGATTAGATACGCAGTTTAGCAGACAGTATCACACATGATATGATTAGATATACAGCTCAGCAGACAGTATCACACATGATAGGATTAGATACCCATCTTAGCAGATAGTATCACACATGATAGGATTAGATACGCAACTCTGCAGATAGTATCACACATGATAGGATTAGATACACAACTCTGCAGATCGTATCACACATGATAGGATTAGATGCACAACTCTGCAAACTGTATCACACATGATAGGATTAGATACACAGTTTGGCAGACGCTGTCGCCCAGAATAGGATTAGATACACAGTTCAGCAGACAGTATCACACAAGATAGGATTAGATACCCATCTTAGCAGACAGTATCACACATGATAGGATTAGATACACAGTTCAGCAGACAGTATCACACATGATAGGATTAGATACACAGATATGTAGGCAGTATCACCCAAAATAGGATTAGATACCCATCTTAGCAGGCAGCATCACACATGATAGGATTAGATACCCATCTTAGCAGACAGTATCACACATGATAGGATTAGATACACAGTTCAGCAGACAGTTTCACACATAATAGGATTAGATACGTAGTTTAGCAGACACTGTCACCCAGAATAGGATTAGATACACAGTTCAGCAGACAGTATCACACATGATAGGATTAGATACGCAGCTTAGCAGACACTGTCACCCAGAATAAGATTAGATACATAGCTCTGCAGACAGTATAACACATGATAGGATTAGATACACAGATTTGATAATCATTAAGGAATATTAAATGTCATGGTAAAATTGAGGTATATACTGACACCCTGAATTGTTTTATGTACATTTGTAACATGTAATGGGACTGTTAAAATTGTATAATTATCTATGCATAATACTGTGGTTGGTGTGTGCTATTTTGCATATAACTAATATAATACTAGACTAGCACTGTATACTGACACCAAGTGTACTGTACCTAACTCATAGCATACGGCATATAGACTTGTGGTAAACAATGGCAGCGGGCAAAATATATGATAATCATTGCACACTAAAAAAAAAAAAATCCTTCGGAGGGATTTGTTTAATGTATACAATATATTTTGCTATTTAGGTTAAATGTAAGAAGTGAATGTCTTAAATTCAGGTATTAGCTAGTAAAACAATGCGCCACCTGGTGTCTGAAAGTTGTATTACAATTTATCCAATTTAGTTATAACGTCACTTCGTGACACACATCTCAGGACATGTTGAGATAAGTGATCAGTTAAGTGTGGACACATCTGTATGTGTCTGTCATGTGTGGTGTGCTGTGGACGGATCCGTCATGAACTCCATTGAAAGTCAATGGAGGACGAATCCGTTTACTGAGTGTCACACTGAATGGATCCGTCCCCATCGACTTTTATTGGGGGTCATGACGGATCCATCTTGGTGCAGATGCCCAGGACGTAGAGCAAACTGCAGCATGTTGCGGTTTGCTCTCCGTTCTGGAGGCGGAACAGAATGCTTTTAGGAGCATTCCGTTGTCTTTAGTTCAGTTTTGTCCCCATTGACAATGAATGGGGACAAAACCGAAACGTTTTTTTCCGGTATTGAGCCCCTATGACGGAACTCAATACCGGAAAAAGAAAACGCTAGTGTGAAAGTAGCCTTAGTGAGTTATAATCCAGGTCTAATCTCACTTTTAGCTCTTAAACATAGACCACTGTGAAATGTGGTGAGGATCAAGAAATGTCACAAAAATGTCGCAGTTGCCATGGAAATGACTTGAAACTTTTTTACACCACAAAACTGACATATCTGATTTTATAAATAAAGACTGCATGATATAAGTTAAAATATTATGGGTATATTTAGTGAACCAGAGGATCACCGCAAAGAGTTATTGTTAAAAGAGTTCTCCTTTTTCTTACTGATGACCAAATGTGGGGGAAAAATGGCAGTGAATCTTATAAAGCAAATGCTAGTGAGTGCTTCCATAGTATGCAGTAGTCGCGGGGAGTGTTGAATGAAGTGCTGCTAGCGTTGGCTGTACTCATTGCTCCCTGGTTTTCTCTGGGCCCATGCTGCACTGTCTAGACTGCGTACAACTTCAGGAAGTAGTGCATGCAATATGGTCTATGACCTGACTGACTGTGGGACATCAGTGCAGCACGGCCTGGAGAGCTGTTGACCAAAACAACTAAATTGTATGGCAACCCTATTCAAACATGATCACAAAACACAGAAATATAAAATGAAAATGCAATCACTATCAGTATTATAAATACGTAGACACCAGCAATCTACATCCAAAGGTCGATTTGCTCAAGCCTATATATATTCATAAAAAATAAAAAAAATAATCTTTTGGGTTGTGTTTGGGGAAAACATATATAATCCGTGATTGGCAGCTTGTAAATGTGAAAGAAATAGTTGCGGCGTTATTCGCCATACAAATAGACAAGCGCCATATAGTGCTAAATTCTTCAGTGTAGTTGACTTGCCAAAAAACAGTGAATCCGTGTTAGTGGGGTTGTTTTTTAAATAACTATTTGCGCGTTATTCGCCATCCGAACAGAAAAACGTGATATTGTGCTAACGTAGTCAGTAAAATTGACTTGCCAAAAAACCAGTGAATCCGTGTTTGTGGATTTGTTCATTTAAAATAACTATTTGCGGCGTTATTCGCCATTCCAACAGAAAAGTGTGATATTGTGGTAAAGTAGACAGTGAAGTTGAATTGCCAAAAATACAGTGAATCTGTGTTTGTGGGGTTGTTAGTTTTAAATAAGTATTTGCGGCGTTATTTGCCATCCAAATAGAAAAGCGTGATATTGTGCTAACGTAGTCAGTGAAGTCGACTTGCCAAAAAAACAGTGAATCCGTGTTTGTGGGGTTGTTAATTTTAAATAACTATTTGCGGCATTAATTGCCATCCAAACAGAAAAGCGTGATATTGTGCTAACGTAGTCAGTGAAGCTGACTTGCCAAAAAACCTGTGAATCCGTGTTAGTGGGGTTGTTTTTTTAAATAACTATTTGCGGCGGTATTCGCCATCCAAACAGAAAAGCGTGATATTGTGCTAACGTAGTCAGTGAAGCTGACTTGCCCAAAAAAGAGTAAAGACGTGGTTCTGGGCTCGTTCCTTTACATCGATAGTTGCAGCGTCAGTCTCTATATAAACAAAGTGTATAGTGCTGTGCAGTAACTAGAGTTGAGCGAACGTGCTCGTAACGAGCACTGTACTGCTCGGATCCCCTGCGCTCGCATGGGTGCAGGCATTCGGATCCGTCGGGTGAGGAGGACGGATCCGGATGGCTGCGCCCATGCGAGCACAGGGGATCCGAGCAGTACAGTGCTCGTTACGAGCACGTTTGCTCAACTCTAGCAGTAACCCATTGTACTGCAGTTCAGTAACCCATTGTTAACACACTGTGTAGGTGACGATATTTCTGAAAGAAATAGTTAAGTCGTTATGCAAGGCAGTGAACAAAGTATAATTTTTGGGGGGATTGTTCATTTTATTTTAAATTTTTTTATGAAACAGGATGTAAGACAGAGGGGTGACAGGCCCTTCACAGGGGAGGGGCAATGGCACAAATTTTTCGGGAACAGGCACAGGTCTCAGCAGAGGAAGGGGATGTGGCATTATGGGTCACTCGGCGAGGCCGCAGCTACCGGTGTCATCTAGTGCTCGTGTGTTGACCACCAACCCAGATGTTCTTGAATGGTTGACTCGGTCATCCACTTCTTCCCAGATGACATCTGAAACCCCCAGCCAAGAGTTGGTGGGTTCGTCAGACACAACCCTTAGTTGGCATGGGCCAGGAGCAGCTCCAGTGCCCTCACTTGTCCTCAACCTGCCTCTGTCCTTTACAGTCCTCTCAGCCAGAGAAGTACTATATGCTATGGGCTCTGCGCCACTATACAGTGAGGACGAACTACTTGAGGACAGTCAGCAGCCACTGGGAAGCCAAGAGGTGGGGCAGAAATCCGATCCTTCCAGTAGGCGGTCAAGTACTGATGAGGAGAGTGTAGTGGGAGGTGATGTTGAGAGCGGTCAGGCTTTGTACACCGAGACAGTTGAGGAGGACATTAGCGACGTGCAAACTGTAGTTGATGATGATGTAGCCGATCGCACTTGGGAGCCGGGTAAAGTAAGGGCTTCATTATCATCATCATTATCATCATCTGCAGATGAGACTGACAGCTTGCGCATCAGGCAGTGGTGCAGGCAGCAAATCGGTAGTGTGGCCGTTAGTCAGCGGAATGGTAGCAGTGCGAGGTCGGGAGCCAAACGGGCATGGGGTAGACCGCACTCTTTGCAGGTGCTTTTTGGCCATGAAAAGAGTGGCACAGGGGCTCAGCCAGGCAGCCGAGGTACCACTCAGTCAGTGCGGAGTGTTGGTGGTAAAATCGCTTACTCGGCGGTGTGGAAGTTTTTTTGTTAAGACGCCTAAGGAGGTGAACATGGCTATATGTAGAATCTGTAGTCAGAAAGTGAAGCGTGGCCAAGGTGCTAATGTTGGCACCACAGCCCTGTGCCAACATATGCAGCGTCACCACAAAGTGGCCTGGGAGAACCGTGGCTCAGATGTGGCGGTCCAGTCGGCAGCAGCAACAGCAGCATCACCTAGTGGCACTCAGCCCATTTCAGGCAGTCAAGGCTCCAGCAGCTCTGCCGAAGGGAGCTGTCTGTCATTATCTACCGTTTCACATGATCCTGCTCCTCCTCCTCCTCCTCTTATTCCTCGCCACTCATTACGGCAGCAGTCGTTCACTGAGGCGATTGCAAAGAGACAGCAGTACGCGTCCAGCCATCCTACAGCGCAGAAGCTGACCGTGCTCCTGTCCAAGTTGCTCGTGCTGCAGTCCCTCCCTTTTCAACTGGTGGACTCTGCACCGTTTAGAGAAATGATGGCTTGTGCCGAGCAGAGGTGGAGAGTGCCAAGCCATCATTCCTTTGCCAAAAAGTCAGTCCCAGCCCTGCACAAATACGTAGAAGAGAAGGTGGCCCAGTCCTTGAGCCTGTCGGTGTCTGCCAAAGTGCACAGCAGCACCGACGTGTGTAGTTGCAACTATGGTCAGGGACAGTACATGTCCTTTACGGCCCACTATGTCAATGTGCTTCCTGCCCAGCCACACGAGCAACTTGAACAGGTAACGCCGCTTTCTCCTTCTTGTTGTCAAACTGCTGATCCTGCGCTGATGTCCGGCTCCTTCTCCACCACCTCAGCCTCCACTGCAGGGCCAAGTCATAGCTTTCCTCCAGCATACCACATGTGCAGGGCACGGCGGTGTCACGCAGTTCTATGCCTGGTTTGCCTGGGCGAACGAGGTCACACAGGGGAGGAACTGCTCTGCGTCATGAAAGAAGAAATTGATTGCTGGCTTTCTCTGTGACAACTAAAAATCGGAACCATGGTGACAGATAACGGAAAGAACATGGTGTCCGCCGCTGCTGCCTCCACACGCTGTGTCCTAGCTGCCGCTACGTCCAAATTATGTAATTGTGCCACTATGTGGCCTACTCATGCTGCTGCCGCCGCCTCCACGCACTGTGTCCTAGTTGCTGCTACGTCCAAATTATGTAATTGTGCCACTCTACGGTATTCTGCATTTAAATTTTTATGACTGCTGCTGCCTCTTCCAGGGTATGTCACTGTGCCATTCTGTCTCATTAAAATTAGTACGACTCCTGCTGCCTCT
>ONZH01025718.1:0-22448 GCA_900303285.1 Rhinella marina
CTGACACCCTGTTAACGGTGGCTATTTAGTCTGGACCCAGACAAATGTCGCACAGAGAGTTTCTGGATCAAGCTGTAGATGATATTGGTAGAAATGACTTGGTTGTATTGTGTGACGTACAGAAAGTGTCACCTGGACAGTATATACGGATGGGAGCGAGTGTGCTGAACTGTGACACACAGAAAGGTTACACAAGCTGAGTAAAATGGATTTGTATCACTGAGCTAAAACAACTGAAAAATATTTTTTTTTTATTATATTTTGTTTTTTTGGGAACGTGAACGTGCAGGAACTATGGTAGAACTGACTGACACCCTGTTAACGGTGGCTATTTAGACTGCGACCCAGACAAATGTGGCACAAGAGTTTTCTGGATCAAGCGTAGATGATATTGGTAGCAAATGACTTGGTTGTATTGTGTGACGTACAGAAAGTGTCACCTGGAAGTATATACGGATTGGAGCGAGTGTGCTGAACTGTGACACACAGAAAGGTTACACGCAGCTGAGTAAATGGGATTTGTATCATGAGCTAAAACAACTGAACTAATATATTTTTTTTTTTATTTTTTTTTTTTTGGAACGTGACGTGCAGGAACTATGGTAGATGACTGACACCCTGTTAACGGTGGCTATTTAGTCTGCGACCCAGACAAATGTCACAGAGAGTTTTCTGGATCAAGCGGTAGATGATATTGGTAGCAAAAATGACTTGGTTGTATTGTGTGACGTACAGAAAGTGTCACCTGGACAGTATATACGGATTGGAGCGAGTGCTGAACTGTGACACACAGAAAGGTTACAAAGCTGAGTAAAATGGATTTGTATCACTGAGCTAACAACTGAATTAATATTTTTTTTTTATTTTTTTTTTTTTTTTTTTGGGAACGTGACGTGCAGGAAACTATGGAGAACTGACTGACACTCTTTAACGTGGCTATTTAGTCCTGCGACCCAGACAAATGTCACAGAGAGTTTTCTGATCAAGCGTAGATGATATTGGTAGCAAATGACTTGGTTGTATTCTGTGACGTACAGAAAGTGTCACCTGGACAGTATATACGGATTGGAGGAATGTGCTGACTGTGACACACAGAAAGGTTACACGCAGCTGAGTAAAATGGATTGTATCACTGAGCTAAAACAACTGAAACTAATTTTTTTTTTTTTTATATTTGTTTTTTTGGGAACGTGACGTGCAGAACTATGGTAGAACTGACTGACACCCTGTTAACGGTGGCTATTTAGACTGCGACCCAGACAAATGTCGCACAGAGATTTTTGGATCAAAGCTGTAGATGATATTGGTAGCAAATGACTTGGTTGTATTCTGTGACGTACAGAAAGTGTCACCTGGACAGTATATACGGATTGGAGTGAGTGTGCTGAACTGTGACACACAGAAAGGTTACACAAGCTGAGTAAAATGGATTTGTATCACTGAGCTAAAACAACTGAAAATTATTTTTTTTTTTTTTTATTTTTTTTTTTTTTGGAACGTGACGTGCAGAAACTATGTAGAACTGACTGACACCCTGTTAACGGTGGCTATTTAGTCTGCGACCCAGACAAATGTCGCACAGAGAGTTTTCTGGATCAAGCTGTAGATGATATTGGTAGCAATGACTTGGTTGTATTCTGTGACGTACAGAAAGTGTCACCTGGACAGTATATACGGATTGGAGCGAGTGTGCTGAACTGTGAACATAGAAAGGTTACACGCAGTGAGTAAAAGGGATTTGTATCACTAGGCAAAACAACTGAAAAAACTATTTTTTATATTTTTAATATATTTTTTTTAATTTTTTTTGGGAACGTGACGTCCAGGAACTATTCGGTAGAAACTGACTGACACCCTCTTAACGGTGGCTATTTAGACTGCCGCACCCCAGACAAATGTGCACAGAGAGTTTTCTGGATCAAGTCGGTAGATGATATTGGTTAGCAAATGACCTTGGTTGTATTCTGTGATCATACAGAAAGTGTCACCTGGACAGTATATACGGATTGGGAGCGAATGTGCTGAACTGGTGGACACCAGAAAGGTTTACACAAGCTGAGTAAAATGGGATTTGTATACTGAGCTAAAACAACTGAACTAATAATTTTTTTTTTTATATTTTGTTTTTTTAGGGAACGTGACGTGGCAGGAAAATATGGTAGAACTGACTGACACCCTGTTAACGGTGGGCTATTTAGTCTGCGACCCAGAAAATGTCACACAGAGAAGTGTTTCTGGATCAAGCGGTAGATATATGGTAGCAAATGACTTGGTTGTTATTGTGGTGACGTACAGAAAGTGTCACCTGGACCAGTATATACGGATGGGAGGCGAATGTGCCTGAACTGTGACACTCAGAAAAGGTTACACCAAGCCTGTTAAAATGGATTTCTATCACTGAGCTAAAACAACGTGGAAATAATAATTTTTTTTTTATATTTTGGTTTTTTTGGGAACGTGACGTGCAGGAAATATGGTAGAGACTGACTGACACCCTCTTAACGGTGGCTATTTAGTCTGCGACCCAGACAAATGTCACACAGAGAGTTTTCTGGATCAAGCGGTAGATGATATTGGTAGCAAAATGACTTGGTTGTATTGTGTGACGTACAGAAAGTGTCACCTGGACAGTATATACGGATGGGAGCGAATGTGCTGAACTGTGACACATCAGAAAGGTTACACAAAGCTGAGTAAAATGGATTTGTATCACTGAGCTAAAACAACTGAAAAAATAATTTTTTTTTTTATATTTTGTTTTTTTTGGGAACGTGACGTGCAGGAACTATGGTAGAACTGACTGACACCCTGTTAACGGTGGCTATTTAGTCTGCGACCCAGACAAATGTCACACAGAGAGTTTTCTGGATCAAGCGGTAGATGATATTGGTAGCAAATGACTTGGTTGTATTGTGTGACGTACAGAAAGTGTCACCTGGACAGTATATACGGATGGGAGCGAATGTGCTGAACTGTGACACACAGAAAGGTTACACAAAGCTGAGTAAAATGGGATTTGTATCACTGAGCTAAAACAACTGAAATAATTAATATTTTTTTTTTATATTTTGTTTTTTTGGGAACGTGACGTGCAGGAACTATGGTAGACTGACTGACACCTGTTAACGGTGGCTATTTAGTCTGCGACCCAGAGACAAATGTCGCACAGAGAGTTTTTCTGGATCAAAGCGGTAGATGATATTGGTAGGCAAATGACTTGGTTGTATTGTGTGACGTACAGAAAGTGTCACCTGGACAGTATATACGGATGGGAGCGAATGTGCTGAACTGTGACACACAGAAAGGTTACACAAAGCTGAGTAAAATGGATTTGTATCACTGAGCTAAAACAACTGAAAAAATAATTTTTTTTTTATATTTTGTTTTTTTGGGAACGTGACGTGCAGGAACTATGGTAGAACTGACTGACACCCTGTTAACGGGTGGCTATTTAGTCCTGCGACCCAGACGAAATGTCGCACAGAGAGTTTTCTGGATCAAGCGGTAGATGATATTGGTAGCAAATGACTTGGTTGTATTCTGTGACGTACAGAAAGTGTCACCTGGACAAGTATATACGGATGGGAGCGAAGAGTGTGCTGAACTGTGACACACAGAAAGTTACACACAGCTGAGTAAAATGATTTGTATCACTGAGCTAAAACAACTGAAAAAATTAATTTTTTTTTTATTTTGTTTTTTGGAACGTGACGTGCAGAAACTATAGCGTAGAACTGACTGACACCCTGTTAACGGTGGCTATTTAGTACTGCGACCAGACAAATGTCAGCACAGAGAGTTTTTCTGGATCAAGCGGTAGATGATATTGGTAGCAAATGACTTGGTTGTATTGTGTGACGTACAGAAAGTGTCACCTGGACAGTATGTACGGATCGGAGCGAATGTGCTGAACTGTGACACACAGAAAGGTTACACAAAGCCTGAGTAAAATGGATTTGTATCACTGAGCTAAAACAACTGAACTAATAATTTTTTTTTTTATATTTTGTTTTTTTTGGGAACGTGACGTGCAGGAACTATGGTAGAAACTGACTGACACCTCTTACGGTGGCTATTTAGTCTGTGACCCAGACAAATGTCACACAGAGAGTTTTCTGGATCAAGCGGTAGATGATATTGGTAGCAAATGACTTGGTTGTATTGTGTGACGTACAGAAAGTGTCACCTGGACAGTATATACGGATGGAGCGAATGTGCTGAACTGTGACACTCAGAAAGGTTACACAAAGCTGATAAAATGGATTTGTATCACTGAGCTAAACAACTGAACTAATAATTTTTTTTTTATATTTTGTTTTTTTGGGAACGTGACGTGCAGGAAATATGGTAGAACTGACTGACACCCTTCTTAACGGTGGCTATTTAGTCTGTGGACCCAGACAAATGTCACACAGAGAGTTTTCTGGATCAAGCGGTAGATGAATATTGGTAGCAAAATGACTTGGTTGTATTGTGTGACGTACAGAAAGTGTCACCTGGACAGTATATACGGATGGGAGCTAGTGTGCTGAACTGTGACACACAGAAAGGTTACACAAAGCTGAGTAAAATGGATTTGTATCACTGAGCTAAAACAACTGAAAAATAATATTTTTTTTTTATATTTTGTTTTTTTTTGTTTTTTTGGGAACGTGAACGTGCAGGAACTATGGTAGACTGACTGACACCCTGTTAACGGTGGCTATTTAGTCTGCGACCCAGACAAATGTCGCACAGAGAGTTTTCTGGATCAAGCGGTAGATGATATTGGTAGCAAATGACTTGGTTGTATTGTGTGACGTACAGAAAGTGTCACCTGGACAGTATATACGGATCGGAGCGAATGTGCTGAACTGTGACACACAGAAAGGTTACACAAAGCTGAGTAAAATGGATTTGTATCACTGAGCTAAAACAACTGAAAAATAATTTTTTTTTTTTATTTTTTTTATTTTTTTTTTTTTTGGGAACGTGAACGTGCAGGAAATATATGGTTAGAACTGACTGACACCCTGTTAACGGTGGCTATTTAGTCTGCGACCCAGACAAATGTGTGCACAGAGAGTTTTCTGGATCAAGCGGTAGATGATATTGGTAGCAAATGACTTGGTTGTATTGTGTGACGTACAGAAAGTGTCACCTGGACAGTATATACGGATTGGAGCGAATGTGCTGAACTGTGACACACAGAAAGGTTACACAAGCTGAGTAAAATGGATTTTGTATCACTGAGCTAAAACAACTGAAAAATAATAATTTTTTTTTTATATTTTGTTTTTTTTGGGAACGTGACGTGCAGGAACTATGGTAGAACTGACTGACACCCTGTTAACGGTGGCTATTTAGTCTGCGACCCAGAGAAAAGTCGCACAGAGAGTTTTCTGGATCAAGCGGTAGATAATATTGTAGCAAATGACTTTGGTTGTATTGTGTGACGTACAGAAAGTGTCACCTGGACAGTATATACGGATGGAGCGAATGTGCTGAACTGTGACACACAGAAAGGTTACACAAAGCTGAGTAAAATGGATTTGTATCACTGAGCTAAAACAACTGAAATAATATTTTTTTTTTTTTTAGATTTTGTTTTTTGGGAACGTGACGTGCAGGAAATATGGTAGAACTGACTGACACCCTCTTAACGGTGGCTATTTAGTCTGTGACCCAGACAAATGTCACACAGAGAATTTTCTGGATCAAGCGGTAGATGATATTGGTAGCAAATGACTTGGTTGTATTGTGTGACGTACGAGAAAGTGTCACCTGGACAGTATATATGGATTGGAGTGAGTCAGTGCTGAACTGTGACACACAGAATGGTTTCACAGTGCTGTGTGCAATGGATTTGTATCACTGAGATAGAACAAAAAAAAAAAAAACAGGGTTAGATATGGCGATAGCTGCACTACTAGTGGCCAGCCAGCCAAGTGACAAAAAAAAATAAATAAAATGTCTTCTAGCCCTTAGAAGGGCTGTTGGGTTCTTGTGGGTGATCCCTGCTAACAGACAACTAAATGCAGACCCTAACACTGTCCCTGAAAGTCAGCAGCTCTATCCCTAACGACATCCAGATGGCATCTGAGCCGAGCGCCGCGGCCAGTCGGTAGTATATTCCAGGGTCACCTGATCAGGCCAGCCAACCCCTGCTATCGGACATGTAAGGGCCCCACGTGATGCTGGGTGTACTGTAGAGTCTCCTGGCTTGTGATTGGCTGTGTTTTTAGGCGCCAAAAAAACACGATGCGGAAGTTGCCATTTCCTCGAGCATGGCGAGATACTCGTCCGAGCATCGAGCAGTTACGAGTACCCTAATGCTCGGATGAGCATGTTCGCTCATCTCTAGTGATGACGCCACCAGCTGCACTGAATACCCGCTCTGAAATGCTTCTAACGCGAGGGTCACGGGATAGGCAGCCTAACATGAAGTCTGCCATGTGCACCAGAGTCCCAACATGCAAGAATTCCCTCTCCTCACTGGCCTGACTCTCCATTTCCTCCTCCTCCTCCAAGTCCTCCTCTTCAGCCCATACACGCTCAAGAGATAAGGACTGAGCACTGGTACCCTCTACTGTCTCGCCGACATTCTCCTCCTCTTCCTCCTCATCCCCCTCCTCCGATACGCGCTGAGAAACAGACCGGAGGGTGCTCTGGCTATCAAGCGACGTATCTTCCTCCACCATTTCTTGTGACAAGCGCAAAGCATCCGACTTGATGCTGAGCAGTGGGTTTTTCAACAGGCAAAGCAGCGGGATGGTGAGGCTGATAATGGCGGCATCTCCGCTGACCATCTGTGTTGACTCCTCAAAGTTGCTCAACACCTGGCAGATATCAGACATCCACGTCCACTCCTCATTGTAGACTTGAGGAATCTGAGTGACTTGACTACCAGTTCTGGTGGAAGTTGACATCTGGCAGTCTACAATAGCTCTGCGCTGCTGGTAAACTCTGGATAACATGTTTAATGTCGAATTCCATCTTGTGGGCACGTCGCACAACGGTCGGTGAGCGGGCAGTTGTAGGCGGCGCTGCGCTGCCTTGAGAGTGGCAGCATCTGTGGTCCACTTGCGGAAATGCGCACAGATGCGGAGCACCTTGGTGAGCAAATCAGACAGATTGGGGTATGTCTTGAGGAACCGCTGAACTATGAGATTGAACACGTGGGCCAGGCATGGCACATGTGTCAGTCTGCCGAGTTGCACAGCCGCCACCAGGTTACAACCGTTGTCACACACAACCATGCCTGGCTTGAGGTTCAGCGGTGCCAGCCACACATCGGTCTGCGCCGTGATGCCCTGTAACAGCTCTTGGGTGGTGTGACTTTTGTCATCTAAGCTCAGCAGTTTGAGCACCACCTGCTGGCACTTACCCACGGCACTGCTGCTGCACCTAGAACTACCGACTGAAGGTGCCGTGCCCATGGATGGTAATTCGGAGGAGGAGGTGGAGGAGGAGGAGGAGGAGGCATAGTACGTCAGAGAGACCGTGACCGAGGTAGGCCCCGCAATCCTCGGTGTGGGCAGTACATGAGCGGCCCCAGGGTCAGTCTCAGTCCCAGCCTCCGCCAAGTTAACCGAATGTGCCGTCAGTGAGATATAGTGTCCCTGCCCAGCAGCACTTGTCCACGTGTCCGTGGTTAGGTGGACCTTCTCAGAAACAGCGTTGGTCAGGGCACGGATGATGATCTGTGACACATGCTGGTGTAGGGCTGGGACGGCACATCGGGAAAAATAGTGGCGGCTGGGGACTGAATACCGAGGGTCATCCACCGCCATGAGATTGCGAAAGGCCTCGGTCTCTACCAGCCTATAGAGCAGCATCTCCAGGCTCAGCAATTTGGAGATGTGGACGTTGAGGGCTTGGGCATGTGGGTGGGTGGAACTGTATTTCCTCTTGCGCTCCAGCGTCTGCTGTAAAGACAGCTGAACGCTGCGCTGGGACACAATGGTGGACTATGTGGAGGATTGTGGAGGCGAAGGTGTGGTTTTCTGGCAGGAAGTGCTCGTGCCGGGGTCCTGGGGGTTGACTAGCAAAGGCAGAGAGTGACACAGGGGAAGGAGCAGTGGTGGGACCCACAGGAGGTGAACGGGCTTGGTTCCATTGAGTAGGGTGTTTAGCACTCATATGCCTGCGCATGCTGGTGGTGGTTAGGCTAGTAGTGGTGGCACCCCTGCTGATCCTGGTGTGGCACAGGTTGCACACCACAGTCTGTCGGTCATCCTGACTTTCTTTAAAGAACCTCCAGACTTGTGAACATCGAGGCCTCGCCACGGGAGCTTCACTACGTGAAACAGTTGCTGCTGATGCGACAGCTCTGGCCCTGCTTCTCCATCTGGCCACACCACTGCCTCTTCCAACCTGTTCTGGTGCAGCACTCACCTCCGCTTCAGAAGCACTGTCTTCACTCGGCTTTTCAACCCAGCTTGGGTCAGTCACCTCGTCATCCTCCGATTCCTCAGTCTGCTCCCCCCTCGGACTTCCTGCCCTGACAACTTCACCACTGTCTGACAACTGTGTCTCCTCATCGTCCGACACCTCTTTACACACTTCTTCCACTAAGTCAACATTGTCATCATCATAATCACCCACAGACTGCGACAGTGGAAAACTTGGGCATCGGGAAAGAGGTAGTTTGTGACTCTGGGAAGGGTCCAGAAAACAGTTCCTCAGAGTATGCCGGATCGTATTCCAAATTTTCCTGAGAGGGGGCAGACTGGGGGGAAGTAGATTGAGGTGGAGGAGCCAGAGGAGTGCTCCCTTGGGTAACGTGGATGGACTGCGTGGAAGACTGACTGGTGGACAAATTACTTGAAGCATTGTCCGCAATCCACGATATCAGCTGTTCGCACAGTTGTGGTTTCAACAGTCCTCTACCACGTGTCCCTGTAAGTTGAGACACGAAGCTAGGGAGTGTAGCTCTGCGGCATTCCCCTGCTCCCTCATCAGCAGGTACTGTCTCACCCTGCCCAGGACCACGGCCTCTGCCCCCTGCAGTAATTGAATGCCCACACCCTTGTCCACGACCCTTAGCCCTGGGGTTCAACATTTTCTGTATATAAGTGTATTATATATATAAAAAAAATGGGCCTGCTGTACTGAAACCCACAAACTTGTTCAATCTGAACAAGAAAATATATAGGTGGATAAGTTTGAGCAAAATTACGTATGTTATTACGTACCGTGCAGTATGGAGCAATTACACTGAAACTATTAGATTAGGCAGACTTCGTCTGCTTAAGTGCAGCCCAGACAAATGTTGCACAGAGATTTTTGTAATGTAGCTGTATCAGTGAGAGCAAAATACCTGTTTTAATTAAGTGACGTACATAATGTGTCACCTGGACAGAAAATACGGATTGTGGTTTGTATATAGGTAGATAAGTTAGAGCAAAATTACGTATGTTATTACGTACCATGCAGTATGGAGCAATTACACTGAAACTATTAGATTAGGGAGACTTGGTCTGCTTAAGTGCAACCCAGACAAATGTCGCACAGAGATTTTTGTAATGTAGCTGTATCAGTGAGAGCAAAAGACCTTTTTTAATTAAGTGACGTCCAGAATGTGTCACCTGGACAGAAAATACGGAGTGTGGTTTGTGGTGACTGAACAGCTGAACTGTGACACACAGAATGGTTCCACACAGCTGTATGAAATGGATTTGTATCACTGAGATAAAACAAAAAACTATTTTTTTATATTTTTTTTTATATATTTTTTTTTATATATATATATTTTTTTAACGTGACGTGCAGAAATTATCAGAAAGCAAACTCAGACCCTGCTGACTGTGGCTATTTTGACTGCAACCCAGACAAATGTCGCACAGAGATTTTTGTAATGTAGCTGTATCAGTGAAAGCAAAAGACCGTATTTGATTACGTGACATACAGTATGGGTCACCTGGACAGAAAATACGGATTGTGGTTTGTGGTGAGTGGACAGCTGAACTGTGACATACAAAATGGTTCCACACTGATGTATGAAATGGATTTGCATCACTGAGTTAAAACAATAAAAAAAAAGTGTTATATATGGCGATAGCTGCTCTACTAGTGCCAGCCAGCCCAGCCAGGAGACAGAAAAATGTCTTGTAGCCCTTAGAAGGGCTGTTGGGTTCTTTTGAGATCACTCCTGCCTAACAGAGAACTAAATCTAGGCTCTAACACTCTCCCTGAAACGCAGCAGCTCTGTCCCTAACGACATCCAGACAGCATCTGAGCCGAGCACCGCAGGCAGTCACTAGTATATTCCAGGGTCACCTGATCAGGCCAGCCAACCCCTGCTATCGACATGTAAGGGTCCCACGTGATGCTGGGTGTACCGCAGAGTCTCCTGGCTTGTGATTGGCTGAGTTTATAGGCGCCAAAAATTCAAAATGCGGGAGATGCCATTTCCTCGAGCATGGCGAGATACTCGTCCGAGCAGCGAGCACTTACGAGTACCGTAATACTCGAACGAGCACCAAGCTCGGACGAGCATGCTTGCTCATCTCTATTTATTACCTAGACATACTGAATCCAATATACATAGTCATGATGGTAACAATATAATTAATTGAAAAGAAATAAGAACATAGAAACTAGAATATATAAATATATAAATATAAAATAGGATACACCATATCTAATCATGTGCTAACACAATTTATCTAGGGCATGAATCCTTCATACCTAATTAGCCTATATTTAATTATCCATCTGCACCATTATAATTCAATAGAATCATATGACGATTATGGGCTAGTGCCTAAAAAACCTTAAGTAATAGAACATACCAATTTATTACCTCAATTACTACAAGAAGTTAAATGAGTAATAAAAATTAAAAAATACCATGTGCATGAGAAAAAAGAAAAACATGTGCAGCCCAAGTTTGCAAACGCCATCAGGTAGATAGACAATAAAAAATATTCCAAAATATAATATTCAAATCCCATTGTGGAATTCATGCAAAAAGCATAAAAGAGGGTAATCTTTATCAACTTCTTGATGGGAAAAGATTTTCATCTTTTCTTCAGAAAAGAAATGTGTTCCTAAAGCGACTTTCTATGGTAAAAAATGTAATTTTTCATTTTTATAGTCAAGTGTTTCTAATTTATATGAAATGTCTGTGAGGTCTAAGAGCTCACTACACCCCTTGAAAAATTCCTTGAAGGGAGTAGTTTCCAAAATGGGGTTACTTCAACTGTCGGGGTGCCTCAGAGTCTCTTTAAATGTGACATAGTGCCCAAAACCAGCAAAATCTACTTTTCAAAGCCAAATAGCGCTCCTTTTCTTTTGAGCCCTGTCATGTGCCTATACAGCAGTTTACGATAATATGTGTGGTGTTTTTGTAAACTGCAGAATCAAAGTAATAGATAGTGAGGTTTGTTCTGCTCTTAATCCTTGCTGTGTAACAAGAAAAATTGATTTAACTTAAAAATCTGCAAAAAAAATTAAATTTTAAAATTTCACCTCCATTTTACTTTAATTCCAAAGGGTTAACAACGTTTGTAAAATCAGTTTTCAATAAACTGTGAAGTCGTTTTTAAATGTGGTCATTTATGGGTCCTTTCTATTATGTAAGCTCCTCACTTCAGAACTGAATTGGTTCTTTAAAAAGTGGGTTTTGGAAATGTTCTTGAAAATATTAAAATTACTTCTAAAATTCTAAGCCTTTTAAATTCCTAAAAAAATAAAATTACATTTACAAAAATGGTGCCAACAAGCAGACATATGGGGAATGTTAATCATCAACTATTCTTTGAGGTCTTACTATCCCTCTTAAAAGCAGATAAATGGAAATTTTGAAAATTGTGAATTGTTCCAAATTTTCTTTAAATATAATTTTTTTTTAGAAATAAAGGTAGAACATATCAACTCATATTTACCACTATCCTAAGGTACAATGTGTCTAGAAATCTATCTGAGGAAGGTGAAAGCTGGTTTGGTCTTAAAGGGATTAAATATTTGATGCAATCTTTACCCTGCTGGTACCTAGTGCCAATTTAAAAAACAACAACACTGTTTTACCAAATGTGTAACACTAATATAATTAGTATTGGCTTTTTGCCATTCTATTTTTTTCAAATCCACTTATAATTAGAATGTTAGAGAGGCACATTTGCTTTTATATCGAAGTAAATATGCTACTGTATGCGGTTATTCGATTGTCTGCATTGATCTGTGTTTTATATTTCAACTCCAGACACACACAGTGCCAGTAGAAAGACTGTGAATGAGAATTTGAAAGTTGGATCATTAACAGAAAATGTAGTAGTGCTTAAATAACCTAATGTTGACTGTAGTTTCTTATGGGTAAAATAGTTGTCCAATATAAAACTCGTAATTTTTAAATATCAGTATAATTAAAATTTATTTTCAGATTCGAAAGAAGAAAACATTTTTGAAATACCAGATATTAAAGTGAATTCTGGTTTCACGATATTGATGACATATTCAGGATAGATACTCAGGATTAGATTGGAGGGGTCTGGCTCCTGGCACCCTTACCAATCAGCTTTTTAAAATGCTCATGTAGCTCTTGTGAACACTGTGTCCTTATCAATGTTTACCTGCAAGACATCTACATTGTAGTTGTGGTGCATTGTAATTTTAACTTTTCATTCTACTAACTTGACAGGGAGAAGAAGCTATAATTAACCTGCACCTCCAATACAATGTAGACAATGTCAGGTATAAATTGAATAGAAGGCAGTACATGCACAAGTGCAGCAGCCCTTTCAAACAGCTGTTCGCCAAGGGTAGTCAATATCATTAAACCAGAACATCCCTAAAGAATGAATAAAAAACATATGGTTAGAAAAATAGGTGCAAAGACAATCCTAACACGTAAATCGGTAGAATTATAAATGCATATACCGGATATAACATTTTTGTTTTCAAACTAATTGGCTTAAATTCTTGTCCTTCCCCAAACCTGTATGTATAAGATCTCATACACTTGTAAGAGCCATGTACTGAAGTGTTTTACTATGGAGCTGTAGGCATTCTATAAGATGCAATTGTCTATGTACATACAGCAGCATATTACAGATATATTTTCTTCTAGAAGCAATGATTAATGGCAAAATAACCTGTGATAGAGCGGATAATCCACTTTAACCACTTCCCAACTGCCCATAGACTATAACCATCCTGGGGGTCAAGATTAATCTCTGAATGGATATTTTAGAACATCCATTTGGAGATTGTAGCTGCATGCTTATCGTGTAGCTGCTGACCAGGGGGCCAACTGTCAGTGACAGCAGAGCTTCCCGTAGAGAAGGCATGGACATCTCCTCCGTGCCATTGCCTTCTAGATTGCTGAATTCACCGAGCTGAATGAGCAATGTATATTTAGCTAAGGAAGTGCAATGTCGCTTCCTGTTCCTGCCCGGGCAGTCATGTGACCACTAGGGCTGGGGGAGTGCAGAAGATGACGGTTCTTCCTGAGATCACAATCAGTCCTGCAGTGAGGCTAATACAACATAATGTACTGCTGTGCGGCCTCTCTGGGAGTATATTCCTCCTGTAACTGGAGCTACTATGTCAGGCCCCAGTTACAGGAGAATCAAAAGTAAAGTTAAAAAAAAATAAAAAATATGTTATGGGGACACAAAAGGCAAAATAAAAAATAAAAAAATAAAAAAGTATTTCATAAAAATAAAATGTTTTACATGTAAAAAAAAAAGCTCCCCTTTCACCAATAGTCATTTAAAAATAGTTAAAAAGAGAAAAACTAAAAAAAATAAACATATTTGGTATCACCACATTTGTAATGGATCTATAAAAATATCACATACTCTACTCCATGAAGTGAGCAGCGTAAAAAAAAAAAAAATGCAAAAAAAGCTTTTTTATCACCTCGCCTAGCAACAAAAAACATAATAAAGTCATTAAAAAGGCTTATGTACCCAAAAATGGTACTGATAAAAATTACAGTCTGTCCTGCAAAATACAAGCCCCCAAAAATCTATATTGGCAGAAAACTAAAAATGTTATGAATGTTAGTATATGGTGATGCAAAATATAACAGATTTTTAATAAAAAGACATTTTATTATGCAAAAGTAGTAAAAAAAAACAAAAACTATATAAATTTGGTATCGCCATAATCGTATCAATCTGCAGAATAAAGTTAACATATCATATATACCATATGATTAACCTCATAAAAAATGAAAATAAAAAAACACTGAAAGAATTTCAATGTTTAACCACCTCAAAAATGAAATAAAAAGTAATCAGAAAGCCGAATATACCCCAAAATGGTGCCAATAAAAACTACAGTTTGTCCCACCAAAAAAAGCCCTCCCAGAGTAAAGTAAACAAAAAAATTAAACAGTTATGGCTCTTAGAAACCATTTCACATATATAGTGTTACTGTATTCAGGAGAAAATGGGTAGCAAATTGTGGGGTGATGTTCTCCTCTTATCCCTTCTTAAAAATAAAGATTGGGTCTACAGCACCATTTTCTTGTAAAATAAAAATGTAATTTTTCATTTCATAGCCAAGTGTTATATGTTCTATGAAACGCCTGTTTGGTCAAAGTGCCTACTAAACCACTTAAAATCCCTTGGGTGGTGTAGTTTCCAAAATATGGTCACTTGTTGGGCGTTTCCGCTGTAGGGGTACCTCAGGATACCTCAGGATCTCTTCAAATGCAACGTGACATTCCAAAACCATTCCCGCAAAATCTGCCCTCCAAGAACAGTATGGCACTCCTTGCCTTCTGAGTAGGGATGAGCGAACTGAACCATAACGAACCAGATTCGTTACGAACTGAACTTTGCAAAAACTGTCACTTCCACGGTGCTTTAGGGGGCCAGCAGCGGGAAGCAGAAGTTCTGCCTCCACCACCTTGCAACCATCCGCCGCTTTGACAGCAGTCCAACGTGCCCCGGTGTCTTACCACCGATGTCAGGCCCGGCGCTCTCAGGCTGTCCTCCATTTGGTGAGCCTGGGTGAACGGAGCCACAGTGGGCAGGAGCTCCTCCGGATCATCAGGGAGGAGGTAGATCAATGGCTGACCCCACGTCAACTAATGGTGGGAAGTGTGGTAGCAGACATTGGGAGGAACATTGTCTCTGCAGTGCAGCAGGGAGGGCTGAGTCATACACCTTGTATGGCACATGTGATAAACCTCATAGTGCACAGGTTTCTTAGATCATTTCCTGCACTACAAGACCTTATGAGGATGTCACACAGAGTGTGCAAACACTTCAGCCACTCCTACACTGCAAGGAACACCCTGCTCAGGATCCAGAGACAGCGCAGTCTGCCCCAACATCGGCTAATCTGCGACGTGCCAACACGCTGGAATTCTGCCCTCCATATGCTGGACCGCCTGTACGAGCAAAGGTCAGCCGTTACAGACTACCTCATGGGGCAATCAGGCAGCTTCACGCCACACTGCGACTTCCAAGTCACACACTGGCAGATGATGCGTGAAGTCTGCCAATTGTTGATCCCTTTTGAGGACTTTGTTTGTGAGCAGGCATGACTATGGGATCAACAACATCATCCCACTCGTCCATGTTCTGGAAAGTGCGCTGAAAACCATCATCAGCAAGGATTCCCAGGCCACCACTCCTAGGCTGAACATTGCCTTGAGCCCAGAGATGGATGAAGTGCAGATGGAGGGTGAGGAGGAGGAAGATGTCTACGCCCAGCCATTCCACACACCGCCAACTGGCTTCTCAGCCTCTATATCACAGGAGGAGATGGAGGATGAGGTGGTAGAGGAAGCAGAGGAAGACCCTAGCAGATCCTGGAACTATACCGAGGACAGTGTAGAGGAGAGGCGCTCATTGTCCTTGGTGCAGATGGCAAGGTGCCTGCGGGAATGTCTCAGGAGTGACAGCCGGATTGTGGACATCCGCCAGAGGGACCAATACTGGCTGGCCACCCGGGTGGACCCTCGCTTCCGCCGCAAAATGGCTGAATTTTTTCTGCCATCAGAGAGGGAGGAAAAACTGGGGTACTACCGGGACCTACTCACCAGTCAGTTGGTCTCAACTTACCAGCGAGACCAGCCAGGTTCCCAGACAACATCCGCTCGGGGGGAACCACCACCACCACTAGTGGAGGCGTGAGAAGTCGCTACAGCCTCCAATCACTGACGAGCGATTTCATGCAGCAAGCTGCTGAAGAGGGGACACAGCACCGGACTCATGGCGTGGACCAGCATGAGCTCACGCACCAGGTCACTGCCTAACTGGATTGCACCCTTCCCAAAGTGTCACCGACCCCATGCAGTACTGGGCAGAGAAACTTGACATTTGGCCTCAACTGGCAGAGTTTTCTTTGGCTCTGCTGTCCTGCCCAGCCAGTAGTGTTGTGTCAGAGAGGGTGTTCAGTGTGGCGGGTAACATCATAACACTGCAAAGAACGAGGCTCTCTTGCCACAGTGTTGACATGCTGACTTTTATAAAGATGAATCGTGCCTGGATTACATCGGATTATACCACCCCCCTGCCTGATGTGAATGACTAAGTCATCAGTCACCCATCTTGCATGGCAATCCGTGTGTCCAAGAAACTGACCTTAATATCCCAAATATGTGCCCAACGTAAAAATCCGTAATTTAACTTATTAAGTAATGTTCCCCCCTTAGACCCCAAATTAAACAAAATCACCTTAAAAATTCCCTACTTAATTCGGATACATTTAAATAAACAGAACCCCATCTCCAAATTTAATGCCCATGGTGTGTTGGCCATTTAACATCTCCACACCAGCTTAATGCCTCACACCGGTGCACCGTCCAACCCATACCCCAAGAACAGTACCATCCCTAAAATAATCCCCACGACTATGCTTCACAAAGTGGGGATTTCACCTTTTGTGAACTATAGCCGTGGGGTTCTATCCCTGGCACCCGTGCCAAGGAACACTACTCACCGTTTTGTGAGCGGGTACTAACTGTTCTTGAGGTATTTTGTTGATATCATGAGAGTAGTAAAATCTCGCACCGCAAATCCCGATGGGGTTCTTCTCTGTGCGAATGATTTCACGCCTCTCATGCAGTCACGCGTGGAATAAGGCTGTCTATGGGGTATATATCACAGAGGCTGCTGTCCTTCAACTGTGATATAAAAAACCTCCACAGTTAGTTACAGCAACAAACAGTTGCTGAAAGGCAGGTTAACTTGCCTTATTTACGGGTGCCTTTACAATGGGATGCTTTTTTGGGGTTCTCTGCTGCCTAAAATCCACAGCACATCGTTAGCTGATTTTATGCCACCTTCAGTACTATGGGGCTGGACGCAAATACCCAGTTCAGCGCAGAACTGCGTATGTCCGGACGGCACCATAGTACTTAACGCCGTTTGGTGAACGGTATAAAAATGCCCTGTGGATTTTACTCAGCAGACGCGCAGCCACATGTGAAGGTACCCATAGGGTGAGGTGTTGTGGGAGTGACCAAAGAGAGGGCGGGATGGTCACTTCCATACCCCATCAGGGGTTTTCCCCCTACCCACTTTAAAAGATAAGTCCAGGCAATTAATAACTTTCTGTTCCCTTACTTGAACCAGAAACTTATAAATTGCCCGGACTTATCCTTTAAAGGGAACCTTTCATCCCCGAAACACCCCCTGAACTAGAGTAAGTGTTGTATAGTGTAAGTGATGCTGAATCCAAATATGTACGTTTTATCTTCATACTTACTTCCATTCTGACGCTGTGCTCCCACAAACCTGCAGTAAAATGCACTCAGTGGACTCTTCTTTGAGTCCTCTCCATTATGTGAGTGAGCACCGGAGTCCACTGAGTGCATTTTACTGCAGGTTTGTGGGAGCACAGCGTCAGAATGGAAGTGAGTATGAAGATAAAGCTTACATATTCGGATTCAGCATCACTTACACTATACAACGCTTACTCTAGTTCAGGGGGGGTTTCGAGATGACACGTTCCCTTTAAGCCAGCTGGTGACAGCACTAAAAAAACACAAAAGCATACATCCATTTGGTTGGATGTCTCGCCAACAGCCATAGGCCCAGATTCAACAGGTTTGACACCAGAGTAGTTGCGTCAATTTGTAAAGCGAGTGCCAGTGATGTGTCCATTTCATGAAAATTGGACACGTATTTTTGGATAATGGAACTGGCGTAAAGCCTTCTTGAATCTGTGCCTTTTTAAATGTCCTTTCTTCACCTCATGGATTCTGTGGGTGAGGACTAGCTGTAATGTTAGAGGGTTTTTTTTAACGTTGACTGTCCTGTGCTGAACTCTACATCAACATTTTGTCATGTATAAAAACTGATTTTTACAAGCGTACATATTCTTAGCTTCCAACTTCAGTTCTCGGTACTAGGCCCTTCTGGGTCCAAAAGAATACTGCTCCTACTAATGCCCCCACCGTCAATTGTCTATTTGGAAACATACTGGGTGCAATCAAGAGCTGCTGAAGCTGCCTCCTCAACTTGTCTCTTCTCAATAATACTGGCCTGGGTGCTATCAAGTGCTGCCGCCTCCTCCTCCGTCAATTGTCTCTTCTCAACCATACTGTCCTGGGTGCTATCAAGTGCTGCCGCCTCCTCCTCCGTCAATTGTCTCTTCTCAACCATACTGGCCTGGGTGCTATAAAGTGCTGCTGCCTCCTCCTCCTCCATCAATTGTCTGTTCTCAACCATACTGGCCTGGGTGCTATCAAGTGCTGCCGCCTACTCCTTTGTCAATTGTCTGTTCTCAACCATACTGGCCTGGGTGCAATCAAGTTCTGCTGCCTACTCCTCCGTCAATTGTCTGTTCTCAACCATACTGGCCTGGGTGCAATCAAGTGCTGCCGCCTCCTTCTCCTCCGTCAATTGTCTGTTCTCAACCATACTGGCCTGGGTGCTATCAAGTGCTGCTGCCTCCTCCTCCTCCGTCAATTGTCTTTTCTCAACCATACTGGCCTGGGTGCTATCAAGTGCTGCCTCCTCCTCCTCCGTCAATTGTCTGTTCTCAACCATACTGGCCTGGGTGCAATCAAGTGCTGCTGCCTACTCCTCCGTCAATTGTCTGTTCTCAACCATACTGGCCTGGGTGCAATCAAGTGCTGCTGCCTACTCCTCCGTCAATTGTCTGTTCTCAACCATACTGGCCTGGGTGCTATCAAGTGCTGCCGCCTCCTCCTCCTCCTCCATCAATTGTCTGTTCTCAACCATACTGGCCTGGGTGCTATCAAGTGCTGCTGCCTCCTCCTCCTCCATCAATTGTCTGTTCTCAACCATACTGGCCTGGGTGCAATCAAGTGCTGCCGCCTCCTCCTCCGTCAATTGTCTGTTCTCAACCATACTGGCCTGGGTGCTATCAAGTGCTGCCGCCTCCTCCGTCAATTGTCTATTCTCAACCATACTGGCCTGGGTGCTATCAAGTGCTGCTGCCTCCTCCTCCGTAAATTGTCTGTTCTCAACCATACTGGCCTGGGTGCTATCAAGTGCTGCTGCCTCCTCCTCCTCCATCAATTGTCTGTTCTCAACCATACTGGCCTGGGTGCTATCGAGTGCTGCTGCCTACCCCTCCATCAATTGTCTGTTCTCAACCATACTGGCCTGGGTGCAATCAAGTGCTGCCGCCTCCTCCGTCAATTGTCTGTTCTCAACCATACTGGCCTGGGTGCTATCAAGTGCTGATGCCTCCTCCTCCGTCAATTGTCTGTTCTCAACCATACTGGCCTGGGTGCTATCAAGTGCTGCCGCCTACTCCTCCGTCAATTGTCTGTTCTCAACCATACTGGCCTGGGTGCAATCAAGTGCTGCTGCCTCCTCCTCCGTAAATTGTCTGTTCTCAACCGTACTGGCCTGGGTGCTATCAAGTGCTGCTGCCTCCTCCTCCTCCATCAATTGTCTGTTCTCAACCATACTGGCCTGGGTGCTATCGAGTGCTGCTGCCTACCCCTCCATCAATTGTCTGTTCTCAACCATACTGGCCTGGGTGCAATCAAGTGCTGCCGCCTCCTCCGTCAATTGTCTGTTCTCAACCATACTGGCCTGGGTGCTATCAAGTGCTGATGCCTCCTCCTCCGTCAATTGTCTGTTCTCAACCATACTGGCCTGGGTGCTATCAAGTGCTGCCGCCTCCTCCTCCGTCAATTGTCTGTTCTCAACCATACTGGTCTGGGTGCAATCAAGTCCTGCTGCTTACTCCTCCGTCAATTGTCTGTTCTCAACCATACTGGCCTGGGTGCAATCAAGTGCTGCCGCCTCCTCCTCCGTCAATTGTCTGTTCTCAACCATACTGGTCTGGGTGCAATCAAGTCCTGCTGCTTA
This sequence comes from Rhinella marina, assembly GCA_900303285.1. NCBI lineage: Eukaryota > Metazoa > Chordata > Amphibia > Anura > Bufonidae > Rhinella > Rhinella marina. The sequence goes on from ONZH01025718.1 coordinate 20,238, forward strand.
CTCCTCCGTCAATTGTCTGTTCTCAACCATACTGGCCTGGGTGCAATCAAGTGCTGCCGCCTCCTCCTCCGTCAATTGTCTGTTCTCAACCATACTGGTCTGGGTGCAATCAAGTCCTGCTGCCTACTCCTCCGTCAATTGTCTGTTCTCAACCATACTGGCCTGGGTGCAATCAAGTGCTGCCGCCTCCTCCTCCGTCAATTGTCTGGTCTCAACCATACTGGCCTGGGTGCTATCAAGTGCTGATGCCTCCTCCTCCTCCGTCAATTGTCTGTTCTCAACCATACTGGCCTGGGTGCTATCAAGTGCTGCTGCTTACTCCTCCGTCAATTGTCTGTTCTCAACCATACTGTCTTGGGTGCAATCAAGTGCTGCCGCATCCTCCTCCATCAATTGTCTGTTCTCAACCGTACTGGCCTGGGTACTATCAAGTGCTGCTGCCTCCTCCTCCTCCGTCAATTGTCTGTTCTCAACCATACTGGCCTGGGTGCTATCAAGTGCTGCCGCCTCCTCCTCCGTTAATTGTCTGTTCTCAACCATACTGGCCTGGGTGCTATCAAGTGCTGCCGCCTACTCCTCCGTCAATTGTCTGTTCTCAACCATACTGGCCTGGGTGCTATTAAGTGCTACTGCCTACTCCTCTGTCAATTGTCTGTTCTCACCTAGGGATGAGCGAACCGAACCGTAATGAACCAGATTCGTTACGAACTTTCCAAAATTTGAAAAAATTTTGAGAAAGTTCGTAACGAATCTGGTTAAAATAACGGCGACGCAAAATATACGCATATTTATTGAGAATGTACGATAATGCGTACGCTAATGCGTATGAATTCATAAAATGCGTACAAATTAGCGAACATTCTCAGCTATGCGTATATATAGGGTATGGAATATGTCATATTCCATACCCTAAATATACGCATATTTGAGAATGTTCACTACTGTGTACACGCATTAGCGTACGCATTAGTGTACATTCTCAAATATGCGTATATTTTGCGTCGCCGTTATTTTCAGCGAACCGAACCGTAACGAACCCGATTCATGATGAATCTGGTAAAAAAAAAAGGTGACGCAAAACTGTACTTTTTTCACAGACTAGACCAGGATACAAGGGATTATTACTCCTATAATCCCTTGTATCCTGGTTTTCTGTGAAAAACAAGATGTGTGACGTCACCCCCACAGCCCCGGAAGTGCTTGAGCGCGCCGACATTTTGTCAGTGCGTCTTCAGACATCCGAGAGAAAGGAGCTCCATAGATAGAGAGGGAAAAAAGGTAGATAGATAGATAGATAGATAGATAGATAGATAGATAGATAGATAGTCAGACAAGTAGATAGATACAGGGAGAGATAGAGAAGAAATAGAAAGGGTTAGTGAGAGAAGCAGGAGAGAGGAAGAGAAAGCTAGATATAGAAGTTAAGGTGATAGATAGGGAAAGAGGCTGAGAAAGTAAGAGATAGGTAGAGATAGGGAGAGGAAGTCAAATAAATAAAAAAATTGTGACATCTAGGGAGAGATAGGGTGAGAAAAAAAAATAGTGAGAGAAAAGAGTCAGGACAGGTACCATTCCTGTTCCGTGACCGTACACGCTACACGTTGCTGCTCAGCTGGGTGCCGTCAACCCCGTTTAGCCGCAACAAAAAAAGGTTAAAAAAAACTCCTAAAAAAAAGTTATAAACAAAGTTTAAAAAAAAAAGTTTAAAAAAGTTAAAAAAAATTTTAAAAAAAGGTAAAAAAAAGTTATAAAAAATAAATAAAGTTTAAAAAAGTATAAAAAAACATAATTTAATTTTCCCGCACACAATAAAAATATGTCCAAGCGTCCTACTTCCAGCACTTCCCAGACAAGGAGTGCAACACCAGGAGGTGAGGGTAGGAGAAGTGGCAGCACCAGGCCCGGTGGCAGCCGGGGTAACAGGCGTGGTAGCAGGATGCAGCTACCCCTGACGGCCACTGGTCAAGTAAGAACCACACAGCTAGCGGTTATAGATTGGCATTACCCAATCCTCCAGTTCCACCGCCCAAAGCTCCAAAACGAGGAGTCAAGCGTCGGCTGGATCATCCAACACCACCCTTACATGGGACGATCAGCGAGAGTCCTCTGCCCCGTCCCCTGTTATTAGAATGCCACTCTCCTTTGGGGCACCTTCTGCCAGGGAACTCTTTGCAAACCTTGGAGTCTCTACCACTTTTTAGTGATGAGGAA